>CM041635.1:51999286-52132758 GCA_023333625.1 Bothriochloa decipiens | reverse complement strand
GTTGAATCCTAGCTCTCCTTTCAACCTCTACCTCCTCCAGAATTGAGCGCCTTGGGTTTGAACTCTTAAACTGCACATGTCAAACAGGAATACTTATGTTCCTAAGATTCCTTGGAGAGGATTGAAGGTCCCTTGATTTACAGAAAATATTCGAGAAAGTAAACCAGAGATAAACGCAAGCTACAAAACAGAAAAGAAATTAAGGTAATGCGCCATATTCTTGCAATAAAAATTGGACTAGGTCACTGGGATATGCCGAAAACCTTGTGATTCTATAAACAGTAAAACGATGTTTCCACCTTTTGGGCAACGTGATAAAGAGCACCTGCTAACTGCTACGGGATTGTGTCCCTTTGCTAGTCAATTTTCATGAACTAACTTAATCAGTTTTGAGTTAAGCTCAACAATCCAACTTTTGTTCAGTTTTGTGTTAAGCTCAACAAGCAAATTTAATGAATAATGCCTAAAAGCTGCAAGAGTGAACCTAGCTTATAAGAGCACCACAAGCTGTCAAACTCAAGGTCATCCTCATTTGCCCTCAGCTTTGTTGCAGAGAGTCCCTACCCAATTTCTGCATGATAAACCCAGCTATTTCATCCTGACTTAAAGCTCATACTGATAATAAGCCTTTCAGTAAGGTATAAAGGCCTAAGAATGTGGAAAATGTGCAAAACAATGGAAGCAGTCTTTCCCCAGCTGTCCATTTTTTTTTTAGAATGTAGGAAATCCCTAAAACAATTTTAGATAGGAGATGACAGTTGTTAACTGAAATTCTGTAGTATGCATAACAAAAACCACACTGCAATAGCAATAATCATTAGGGCAGAACCATCACTGTAGACTTAACAGGAAATGAGAATGGTAAAATTTAACAGGAAAGAGATAATACCTTGTTAACAAGATTCTCAAACGCTTTTGATCCATTTTGCTCAATGTATCTCTGTGCAGCTGAAATTACATCATCAGGCCTACTTGATTCATCCTTCTTTGGAATATACCAGATGTTTACAACTTGCTGATTTACAATCATTGGCCTCACAAAATGCTCATATACATGTGCAGCTCCATTGAACTGTGGCAATACTAACCAGCAATTGAAAAACAGTTTTGCATAAGACCAGAAAGGGAGCCTGCAAAGTGCAAAGTTATGGCTGTGATGAGCATTTCCATTCATCTCATGATGTATCCAAGAATCTTATCAGCCAAATCATGAGACAGTGGTGAATCATGAAGTGCAGTACTAAATTAGAGAAGGTCAACAGCAAAGGTAGCCCCAAAATATATTCCACAAATGACCATCATGGTAAGTTCCAAGATGCACACCAAACTGAAGCAAAGATGAAATGTGCACTTGCAGAGAGTTTCTTGTTTTTACCATTCGAGTACTGGAGCAAAGGTCAGCTCAAAGAGAGTGATAAATGAGTACAGCACCCAGTATGTGAGCCATTGCTGATCATCCACAGCAGATTTTGTTTCAATTGCTCTAACAGAGGCATACCTGTGGAAAATGTCCAATGAGGTAAAACAGAAACAGTCATCTTCCAATGGAAGACAATTAGCATCTAGGAGTATATATTTATCATAAAGGTTAATGGATTTACTTACAGAGGATACGCAAGTGAAACTACAGGCCTGCAAAGACAAACAAATAGGGGGTTAAAAATTCTTCAAATTGCAGCTGAAAATTCAGTGATGTTCAAAAAATCACAACTGCACCTAATTTTTACTTGACTGACAGAAAGCTAACACACATGTAAAAGCTACCACATTTAGCAAACACCAATTAGGCAGTTAGGCATATTCTCTGGATACCATGTGCTTATGTATTACCATTTTCTATTAGGAGAAGCTAGCCTGATTATGATACTGATATGCAATCGAAGATACTAGTAATTCTGCAGAAGTTGTAAAATCATAAGAAGTTAATAGCTTAAAATTCCATCCTTATGTTTAAAAAAGGGTCGGTCCATCAACAAAGATCCACTAATAATCCAAAAAGGAAGAACGTCAGCATGACTAACAGAATGTCAGCATCATCGGGTCCATCATTTGGTCAAATCTTATTTGCTAACCGATATTTTCACAAAATCTTGGTCGTGGATGGACATAATCATTTTGTTCCTTCGCTCCTTTTTGGAAATTTAACACGCTCCTTCCAGGACCAAAATGTCGAAGCCTAACCTGGAAGGTTACATGTCATTTCACGATTTCATTAATAATGCTCAGCTCCACTCAGGTCTTTGGGTAGGTTCGCAATCACTCGACCTATGTACATAAATTGTTTGCTGATACTACTGGTACGAACACAGAACAATCTCTGCTGAACAAAAAAAACCTGAACCCAGCCATAATATACGCTCTGCAAGTCTGCAACCACAGATTCCCGGCTCCGCTGTCCACAAATCACGCAATGATTGGAGCACGCTCCGTCTAAGTGACTTGACAGAACAGGATAACGCTGCATCTCGAGTGGAATGAAATAGCAGCACCTCTCAGGAATCGTACGGGAAACGCAGAGACGAGCATCAAGCAGCTCAAGAGCATCTGGAGGAGGGAATCAGATCAGGAATGCGTACCCCGCGAGAACATCCATGTTGTTGACCAAGACCTTGAGGAAAGATCCGGATCCGCCCCCCATTCTGCAAATCCGCAGTCTGCCCAGCAAAACTGCGAAATCTGTGGACGAATGCGAGAGCTGCCGACCTGAGATGAGCGGAGCCGCTGGGTTTGGTGGTCTAGAACCTCCGCGACTGCGAGTGAGAGGCCCGCCGCCTTTCGTTTTTTCTTCACTCCTTCACCAACCTCTCCGTGTGTTTGTCGTGGACCAGACGTGACAGAGTGTTTCTTGCTCTCCTTCCTCATCCGAATACGACGTGTGGTCGTCCAAGGTCGTCGTGTGGAACACGAGATGGCGCAGGCCCATGAAATAGACCAGATTGGGCCGGATCCGGTGGGCCTGTAGGATACAGGAGCCACAACAAGTCACCATCATCCATTCATCCTGATCTCCCCTCAAAAAAATCCATTCATCCTGATCGAAACAACTTTCTTTTGCTATATATATATAAAACAAACTTTTTTTACATGATTTGACGAGTAAAATATTTTATAGATAAAGTGATGAATAAAATATAATAGCCTAAATTATTCTAGCCGCTACGTAATGATAATGCATCAGACGATGTTATCGAAACACCTTGTGTGGACGAAAAGAATCCATTTCTAAACGATTGACATCATTAATTAAAAAATATTTGCAGTCATAAAATAATATGCAAACGTTGGGTGGTTAGAGATTAAGGAAATTTAAAGATGGTGGGTCATCTATATCTATATCTATATCTATATCTATATCTCTCATAAAGTTCATCTTCCACTACAAGTTATATCTCAATAGAAAAAAGTCTACATCACCCTTCAACTATGGGGTGGTGTCCATTTAACCCTCGAACTATGAAACCAGTTATTTTACCCCCTGAATTATCGAAAACCATTCAAATCACCACCTATAGTTGTTTTGGACGGTGGTTTTGCTACGGTAACAGCTGTTTTGCTACGGTAACTGTGGTTTTGTCTTTTTCTTTTTCTATCTATTATCTCTGAATCTTTGAAAAATCATAATAAATTACAGAAAAATCATAAAATGAAAAATCTAATTTTATTGGACTCCACGTGAGTAGATCTACACAATGAATATATAATATGGTATACTTTAGTATAAATTTTTTTGTAGCTTTAGATTATTTAGAAAATCAAATTTTGTCTGTAATTAATTAGAATAATTCATAGTTGCGGCTTCTATGGTCCAATTATGGTGATATTTTTGTGGTGGGGTTATTATTATAAGCTTGAACTATAGGAAAAATTTTATACTCATTGGATCATGTATAACTTAGTTATAGATTTATTTAGGTTTATGCTTGTTAAATATAAATAAATCTATAACTAAGTTATACATGATCCAATGAGTATGCAGTTTTTACTACAGTTCAAATATATAATAATAAGGTTACCATAAAAATTTTACCATAGTTGGACCATAGAAGTGGCAGCTATGAATTATTTTAATTAATTATAGATAAATTTGATTTTCTAAATAATTTAAAGCTATAGAAATTTTTTTTACTAAAGTATACCATATTATATATTCATTGTGTAGACCTACTCATGTGGAGTCCAACAAAATTATATTTTTCATTTTATGATTTTTATGTGATTTACTATGATTTTTTAAAGATTCAGCGAAAATAAACAGAAAAAGAAAAAAGAAAATTTGTGGTTACTGTAGCAAAACAGCTGTTACCGTAATCAAACCGCCGTCCAAAACCGCTATAGGGGGTGATTTGAACGATTTTCAATAGTTCAGGGGGTAAAATAACTGGTTTTATAGTTTGGGGGTTAAGTGGATACCACCCCATAGTTGGGGGGGGTGATGTAGACTTTTTCCTATCTCAATATGAAGACATGCATCATCTCTCACTAAGGCACTAACTGTATCAACACCATCGTCCACTAATAGCAATTTTATGCCGCTAACTTCCAACCTCTTAATACAAGTTATTTATGTCATTCTTGTTTAATTTCAGTCCAAATTATTTGAAATCTCAAAAAAAACCCACGGGTATCTTATATTTTATAGATAAAGTGGTGAATAAAATATAAGAGCCTAAATTATTCTAGCTGCTACATAATGATAATGCGTCAGACGATGTTATCGAAACACCTTGTGTGGACGAAAAGAATTCATTTCTAAACGACTGACATCATTAATTAAAAAAATATTTGCAGTCATATAATGATATACAAATATTGGGTGGTCAGAGATTAAGGAAATTAAAGGTGGTGGGTTATCTATATCTATATCTATATCTATATCTATA
This sequence comes from Bothriochloa decipiens, assembly GCA_023333625.1. Classification (NCBI taxonomy): domain Eukaryota; kingdom Viridiplantae; phylum Streptophyta; class Magnoliopsida; order Poales; family Poaceae; genus Bothriochloa; species Bothriochloa decipiens. Next base: position 52,127,878 of record CM041635.1, on the reverse strand, counting down.
TCTCTCATAAAGTTCATCTTCCACTACAGGTTATATCTCAATATGAAGACATGCATCATCTCTCATTAAGGCACTAACTATATCAACACCATCTTCCACTAATAGTAAATTTATGTCGCTAACTTTCAACCTCTTAATACAAGTTATTTATGTCATTCTTGTTTAATTTCAGTCTAGATTATTTGAAATTTCCAAAAAAACCACGGTATCTTATATTTTATAGATAAAGTGATGAATAAAATATTAGAGCCTAAATTATCCTAACTGCTACATAATGATAATGCATCAGACGATGTTATCGAAACACCTTGTGTGGACGAAAAGAATCCATTTCTAAACGATTCACATCATTAATTAGAAAAATATTTGCAGTCATATAATAATATACAAACGTTGGGTGGTCAGAGATTAAGGAAATTAAAGGTGATGGGTCATTTATATCTATATCTATATCTATATCTATATCTATATCTATATCTATATCTATATCTATATCTATATCTATATCTATATCTATATCTATATCTATATCTATATCTCTCATAAAGTTCATCTTCCACTACAAGTTATATCTCAATATGAAGACATGCATTATCTCTCACTAAGGCACTAACTATGTCAACACCATCTTTCACTAATAGCAATTTCATACCGCTAACTTTCAACCTCTTAATACAAGTTATTTATGTCATTCTTGTTTAATTTCAGTCCAAATTATTTGAAATCTCCAAAAAAAAAATGCACGGGTATCTTATGGCATATTGAGCAACTTTAGTGTGGGGTGCACACATGCTATATGAATACATATTTTTTTCTCTTTTTTGCGATTATATCTAGGCATGTTTTTCACTACAAGGAAAGAGAATTTGACAACACCGTCAACATTTTGGCTTTATAAAACCAGGGTTTACCTCTTAAAAAAAGGATTTTTACAACACACATGTTAGTAAGCCTAGCAGGCTTATAAAGATGAACATGATCTTTGCAAGACGAATCCCACAAGGAGCACCAGCAAAGCTCAAAAGCGCAGCTAATTTACACGTAGAATTTTTGGGGGCAGCAAAAGCCAAATCTCTTCAAGGAAACCCAAAACATATGAATAAAGTCGTTCATGGTGTATATCATTCATCACAGAAGGGAAAAAAAATTCTCGAACCGCAGAGTCGTGAAAACAATAAAGCCATACAGTAAAAGTACATGATCTGAGCAATAAAGGGATATATATACAGCAAAAAAGTACACGATCTGCTGATCCAACGCGTTGACTACTTGACTGATGTACTAGCGCCGGCCGGAAGGAAGCGTGCACGGATTTGGTCACCCAACGCTACTCTACCGCCACCGAAAAGAAAGTCTCTCCCCGTAACTCGAGTGACCTTGGGCACATGGTCACTCGAGTGACAACACCCAAAAAATCACTCGATTCCTGCAACAGACATAAATCGAGTGAAACAGAAGGATGTGTCACTTGAATTTGAGGACCACAATATCATAATCTAACGGACCAGAAAATTCAGACATTTAAAAATATATACAAATCAGATTCAAACAACAGATTATTTTTTATACTAGGAAAATTATAAGATAATTCAGATATTTAAAAATATAGACAAATTAGATTCAAACAACAGATTATTTTCTATACTAGGAAAATTATAAGATAATTCAGATATTATAAATAAAAACAAATTAGATTCCAAAAACAGATTATATTCTATGCTAGGAAAATTATAAGATAAATCAAATTACATAACAATACAGAAAAGAATATTATTACAAATAAGACAAAAGAAAACTTACACCCCAAAAACACATAACTTACACCAAATTTGAAGGAGTAAAATGTATATAAATAGACTGTAAATACATCTAAAACCAATATATAAAGCCAATAAATGAATGCAGAGAGTCATCCTACTGCAGAATATTTCCAAAGCTGCTCCTTAAATTGACCAGTTCGTGCAGTAACCATGTGGATAGGTGCATTTGTATGACCAAGAGCTGCATCTTTTGTCCGCCGCCCTAGACTCCCGAAAGCAGCAAGACCAGTTCGTCTTTCTTCCTTAGTTGCTGAACTACCAAATCCTACATAGCGAATTTCATATTATGATGATACACACCTAGAAAAAAAATCTAAAATAAGATGGCATATTTTCCCTCAAAAAAATAAGATGGCATATCATGTGTACGAAGGAACTACAGAACAAAACACAAAGCAGTAAGGTCATTGTTTTGACTACCAAAAGCCATAGAAAACGGATGTGACGAAACGAGAGGTTCGTTTATAAATGACAATTAATTGGATTGCTCAATTACAACTAAAGCAGTAGATAAGATGCCTCTCTGCAATGTTTTGAACAGGGGGGTATCATCCAGCCTGTCAAGACTGACAAGAGCTACTCAGAAAGAGCAGCAGAGTTGGAATGCAATGAGCGTACCCTCTCCTGCAGTTTCTAAGTATGCCACCTGCGTGAAGCACCAACACAGTTCACAAAAAAGAAACATGGGGAAGCAATAACACATTAACACTAAAGTATAAGACAGATGGTGAGAGCATAAATAAGAAGAATTTATGAGATGCCATCCAAAAGGGTATACCAAATTAGCATACTGCTTAATGACAACAAACGTTGGACATTGTAGAAGCAGGTGACACTAATTGGTATAGAAGGCAGTTATTTACAGAACTTCTTTAGATCCAATCCATACCTGCAGTGTTGTCTCTTCTAGGTGCTACTAGCTAATTGCCAACAACATTTGCCGACCCAAGCCTCGTGGCCTGTAAACATAAACATGCAGGTGCAGAAAAGATGATTACACATCAGGTGAAGGCAATCAAAGTGTGCCGATATATAACACGAAGGAAAATCAAGCATTGGTGGTCAACAATTGTTTGTTACAAAAGATAAAGCCCTGAGACCCGATTTACATATAAAAAGATCAACCAAAAAAGGAATTAAAGAAATAAAAATATTTACACCCCTATACCACAAAATTTACAGTGCATTTACCAGTGTAAGATTTATAAATAAAGACTGTAAGTACATCTAGAACCAATATGTAATGCCAATAAATGAATAAAACATGATGGGGATGATGTCTTTAACTCATTTACATGAACTAACAAAGAACCTTAAAGTAAAATATGGTGAGCTTGGGCAAAAATTAAAAGAATCACACCCATTTTACAAGTTGATATAAAATTAAATATAATCAAATCAAAATAAAATAAATACAGTATGCTATATGCACTTAAGCAACTAGTAGAGATCACATAGATTGACATCCACTTCCATCGATCGGCCATTCATCAAATCCAACATCTAATGCATCAAACACTTTAATAAAGACAGTGCTACTGACTGATTTGATTTAATTCAGTTCTAATGGAAATAAAATACGAGTACCACAGCCATATCTATGTAATAAATAAAACTGAAATATGACATCAATTATAAGAAACTTTTAAAAATACAGAGATAGGAGGAAGCTCACCAAAATGGCCAAAGCAACTCATCTCAGAGAAATAGAGAAAAAAACTATGGATAAGAACTGAGTTTTTATTATCAATGTCTGGAATGTCACCCCTCTCGGCCTTCTCAACGATGAACTACATCATAATAAAGAAAAAGCCACTTTGAATGAGAACAAACGTTATCATGGAAAATAATCAGAGGACATGGGGAAAACATACTGATAACTTACAGGGATTCTATCAGCATACTGCTCCCCAGATGCGGTTAGCCTCAGATTACCATCCTTTCTACGACATATAAAATAGATGTACCATGATAATTCAGTCAATCAAGATGAAAGGATACATTCGTATATAAAAAAATAGGAAAAATATAGATGATATGGGCAGACAGTGAATAAAATAACTGGAAAATGGTAAGACATGCACAACGGTACATAACAGTGGGGGAGGAGGAGATCTCAACCATTTTCAGCAAGTGCCAAAGAACATGAACAAAAAAAAACAAAGCACACACACCATAATCTCCCTTCCCTTACACGGCCATTTCATACCCAGCCTCACACTATCACGTAACATTTCACACTGCCATTTCCATACACTAGTTTTTATAGAACATATACACTAGCTTTCACATAATAATAGTAACTGGCGTCCTTTGACAATGACGGAAAACTCAGAATAATAGCAGACTGCAGACCACAATTAACCGCGATCTACTCACTATCAGAAATGACAAAAGGATAAATCATAAGAGCACATTTTTTAACAACTGGACAGACTTGAGGAGATGATTACTTGAACATCATAACTTGAATATCCCAAGCAAACCATGACCAACAGAGAGCTATCAAATCAGAGTTTTACAGTAGGTAGATCAAATAGATTGCTTGAAGTAGACATTCAGACTTTCAGAGAGCAAGCAACTATCACAGAGTGGAGTTAATGTTCCAAGCAAAACCATATGAACTTAATGTACCAACAAGCAACTACTATCATACTCCGTATCACATATAGACTGCTGGAACTTAATCTATCAAACATAAATGGATTTTGCGAGCAATAACATTCAGCAGCAACAACAGACATATGCAAAGTAACAGTAACAACCGGACACAATGAATTCTAAACTCCGCACTGCATGCATAACTCTGCATGGACATAGAAGCAGCCGGAAATGTTTCTAAAATTAGGAGGTGGCCTCCCCACCAAACTTCTTCCGTCCTCCCACTCATCCTCATACTCCAGGACGTTGGCGCCATATCATCACCCCACTCCAGCGTCCCTCCATCAACCTGGCGCCCCGCCCTCGCCCACCCGCACAGAATAGCTCTTTAAAACAAAATCAAATTGACGAACAAAAAAAGCCAAAACACCTGCCGGCCCCCCAATTTGTACCACTAGTTCAACAAAAAATCGAAAATATTCATACACAGCACGCGCAGGTTCACAGCGGGTGGAAGCAGCAATACCTCCTCAGATCAGGAACAAGTCCTTCAATAGCAACGGCGGCAACTCTCAGTCAGATTCATCATCAGACGTCAGGAACGAAACAATTTTTTAAAATAAATTAAGATAACAAGGACTTGAATCCATAAAACACAAATCAACCACCAGATCGAACAACACACCTTAAATGGCAGCCTCTGCAACCTCCAGACGAACCGATAGCGCATCACGAACTCGAAGTCAAAGGGGAAAAACAAAATCGAAGACAAATTTCCATTAGAAAACCGAACCCTAGATGGATTACAAGTAGAGAAACAATCGAAATCTAGAGGGGGGACGGAGAAACAAGACCAAATCACAAACCCTAGATCATCACCTGCGCATCGCCACCCAGTCGCTGTTGGGCTCAGCTGCAGAGAGAAGACGAAGAGAGAGAGAACAGACGAAGAAATGAGCGGCGGACTCAACGCCAGGTTTCCAAACGAGTGAATAGCGCGCCTCCCGAAATCAAAAGAAACGGCGCTGACAGATGGGGGCCACATTCCAGAGACATAGAAAAAGCAAAGGAGAAGCGGACCGATCAGATGAGAGGGAGGCAAGATCGAACGACCAAAAAATCGAGTGAGAGACAAGCGCTGGTCACTCGAGTGACATGCAGATTTATTTACCGAAAAGAAACGGATTCGCCGGATCGATGGAGCGACAGCGACCGGCGGCCCCCGACCCGCTCCCGGCGGGCCGCGCTAAACGACTCGCCAGAGCTTTCGCGCAAAAGCCGGGGTTCCGCTCGGGCGGGCGCCTCGGCCCAACAGCAGCAGGCAGGCGGGGTGGATCGGACACCAACCCCGAGGCGCGGGCCGGACGCAGGGGCCGGGCGAGGCGAGTCCCCAATCCCCAGGTGAGGAAGCACAGCAGACGGAATGATGAGCGCATGCGTTCCGGCCGGACTGGGCGAGATCGAGGTTTCGCGCGCGTGCGGTCTGGGAACTGTTCGGCAAAATGCCTCGCGCCCAGCCAGCCGTCCTGTACGTCGTTGTTGGCCTTGGCGGCCCCGGCAGGCGGCAGCGGCTTGGCCCCTGGCCGCCATCCCAATCCCAAGGCCTGCAGCCTAGCGGCTAGCTAGGCAGTACTAGCGGCTAGCCCGTCCCCGGTTGGGTACGATGGACCGCGACGTCTCTACCTACGGAGTATCATCTCGCTCGATGGACGAGGTGACCGAGAGTGACGTCGTACCGCATGTAACTAGATTTGTATATATATGCCGGTCGGCCGAGAAACCCTACCGGGCGGCATGGTGGTGATGAACGACGACGGCGGCGAGGCAAAATTGAATCCAGATATGCGGGAGAGAAGGCGTCCTATACTAGCTCCTCGATCAGCCGTGCAACGTGCATGCATGAATCTCCCTCCAGCTACTACTAGCTCGCTGCCGGCTCGATCGAGATATGGGTGTGGATGGATGGATCGCGCGTTGGCGCCAGTGCGGCACAAAACCATGCATGCATGCACCCCTTCTCGTCTTTTGCTTTTGCTGCTAATCATCGTGTTCCAAACTCGGCAACGGAGCGGAGCGCGGGGTAATCATGCCGCTTTTGTTAAGTGCGCGACGTGCGTACGACCCAGAGAGCACGGCCAAGCAAATTAAGCCTTTTCACTCCCGTCTCATAAACCTAGCTAGCTGTATACTTGTGACGGCGGCTCGAGTGACTGATGCGCGGCAGGTGCATGAGCTGCCGTCCTGCTCTTTTTTTCCTTAATAATGGAATAAAATTCCAGCCTCTACTATCCAGGAATGGTGAGCGTCGATACAAAAAAAGTCATAAGGCAAAGTGGCAAACACACACATAACCTGGAAGCAAAACAGAGCTCGGCTCAACTATGAGCTCGACGCCGACATGGCGACACTAAACACCAACAGGTTTCTGAAGTCCCAACCAAATTTTGCAAAAACTGACATAATCAATGTCTGCCATCTTCTGCATCCTTCCTTGAAGAGCATTGAACTATGTACATGTCATGATCATTCGATGCTACACTCTTAAAATGTTGTTAATATACTTCAAAAAAATATGACTTTTATGCTTTTGTTAATAATTCATAGAGCGGGAGAAATATATTCTCTAAAAAATGATCGCTTTCTAGACAACAACCTTGAGTATTCATGGGTATGTGAAATGGGCATAATAGTTTATGGGGTTTGTGGTTATTAGCCCCCAAAGTACAGTGTTGCTGGGCTTGTGAAATTTACTCGATCTCTCCCTCCCTCCCTCCCTCCCTCTCTCTAAAAAAAGTATGCTGATGCATATATATTGATCTTGAAATGTACTGCAGATTTGACTAAAGTTACATGTGGATGCATGGGGACTGTTTTCAAAGAAAAAGACATATGCAAGAGGCCAATAATATAATTCATTAATGGACTGATTAAGATGGGGTGTTAGCAAAAAGGTTAAGCCCACTTATTGTTGATCCAGCTGGATTAGCTTGCACTGTTTCTTCTTTTAAAAAGTTGATTAAGGACATATTCATGATCTGGGGGGTAATGATTAGTTTTCATGCAAGGAAGCTTTAGTTGAAGCCATTATCTTCGCAATTTAAAATATCCTATCCATGTAATTGGCTCAAATTTAATACACAGTTTGCATCTGCTGAACTCAAGTGCCTTTAATTGTACAAAGGTAGCTTTGATGTTTCTTTCCCTCTTCTTAAAGAGAGAAATCAAATACTCCAATTTTTTCAGTTCAAGACAGGACATTTTATCGATTGATGGACCTTGTAGTAGAAAAAGAGTGATGTGCAATATATTGCGGTTGTTCTTTTTAATTCATAGATGGTCTGATTAATATAATTCCATCTACACATTAGCTTAAGATATTCTATCTACTGCATGATCATCAGTTGCCGCACTTGGCAAATATATATAGAGATATCTGTCCCGCGCAGGGGTCAAGATTCTTCTCTGGGTATGAGTGCATGCGTAAGCAAACATATCTTATGTTATGCATAGCCCCCCTAATATTCTTCACATAGTTTAAGCTCTCTATTTGTAGAGTATCAACGGCGCACCAAAACGTCAAAGCGACCTGGACCATTGAAATCTAATTAAAAACCATTAGAGCCTTCTACTCATTATAATGGCCTAGAGGAAGACAAATAAGCCTGCCTACTAGGAATGTTAGAATGCGGCCAACATCCAGCATGACATGAATATTACTATAGTCTAATTAAAAGTACATCTAACTACTGCATATATGAGATTCCTTGATACCCATCTGGTTTGGTACTACATACCATGCATCACCGCAGACCTTCGTTGTTCTTCAATCAGCAACCATGTAACTGTACCGGCCGGATTCCTCTACGTTTATTTTTCGAGAACACGCCCGTTGACGTGTGTTCCATTAAGAGGCATTAATTCCTCCGATCCACATTCAAACTTACCACATATTTTTTTTTTTTTTGTGATCATGCCTGTCTCTGGACGCGTATTTCATCAAACTTTAACTTACCACATATGTTTTATGTCGTTGCTATAAGTCCAAAACAAAAATAAGGTAAGCTGAAACGATGATATGATTTGAAGGGGTGTAGTGGTAGAATTCTGCAATGAGCGTGTTGAGTAGCAACCCATGCATCGATCATCGGTCCATCAAATGTAAATCATGGCGCAGTCAATCTCGAGGAGCAGAAAGGAGATCGAGCGAGTGCAGGAGGAGTGCGACAGGCAAGGATGAAAGTAGAGACACAAAAACCTTTCTGAAAAAGGGGCTACACAGAGGGAGGGGAGAGCAAAAGAATTATAAGCATGCACTGCGAGCGAAAAAGCAGGTAATGTGCATCTATCTATCACACAGACACCACACTATGCTCAAAATCTGATCGCACAAAAGCTGCTGGTGTTTTGAGGCGGGCCGAAGACTGCTTCTTTCCAGCCATATAAAGTGATAAAGAGGGGAGGAGATCCTAGCTATATCGAGTCAGTAAGTCCTCCCATTGCATTGCAAGCAGCAGCAGATTCCTCCGGCGAAGAGTGTGAGTGGTAGCAAAGAAGAGAGGCTCGACTCTGTAGCTACTAGCTAGTGAAGAAATCGATGCAATGCGATGAGTTAGTTGCCGCTACTTTACGCTGATCATGATCCCTATGAATTGCTTGTAATTTTGCTGTCACCTCGACAAGCACGCATACAGCTGCGCCTTTCGAAAAGAAAAATGCGCGCAGCCCTGACAAAAGCGAAGTCAAAATGAGAGCTCGTTTCAAAAGCTTTAGCCCTCGTCGTCAGTACTCCACATGGTAGTCGCTGAAATACATGCTGTAGGTATATGTAGTACTAAACTATTGACACTACACATGTAGTCGCTGAAATACACGTTTGTATGCTATGTGTATATAATGACATTGCAGCAGAAATGACGAGGCACTGAGGTAAGCACGCGCAGGTTTCCACTAGATCGAGGTACAAAATGCTCTTTCGCATGCATGCCCCTGCTAATCATGAACAGTCATCTTAATCTGTGCGTCTGTCAACTTTTCTCTCTGTTGTTTCCCCGCCATCTCCTTGTTTACCTTGGCTTTTGAAGTGGGCAACAGAGTGATATGATAAAGCGCGCGCGGCTGGACCAGACCGTCCGGTTGAAATGACTTGCATTTGCTTGCATATTGCGTCCACCAAAAACATTTGTTTCCCTAAATGCTGAGAACCAAGCTGCAGTACACTCTCTCTCTCTCTCTCTCTCTCTCTCTCTCTCTCTCTCTCAATATAAGCCTGTGTGTTCACGCATGCATGTAAGTGTTTGGTGGACACTAGACTAGCTAGTAATACGTATATGTTGTAAGGAGCTAAGTAGACACGAGTATGTAGTGTAATATAGGAAAACAACAATAGGACACTGGTGCTACTGCTAAGCCTGTGTTGACGCATGTACGTTTGCGTATAGTCCGGTCGATATCTCGGCCAGAGCCTCGATCTCAGTATGCAATGTCGTCCAAAATTAAACATGGACAAGGGCACATGTATACGTTTAGGATCGGATCGGAGGAAGGAGCCGCTAGCTGCTATAGCTACTCAATGCACCCAATCAGCAGCTCAACATGTGACAGCTCCAATAAGGCACAGAGAACAACCGACAGCGCCTCCAGCACGGTGTTGGCCTCATCCTCGGCCCGAGCCTCTCTTCTCCTCTACACTGGACTGGACTCGGCATATATGCAGCTGGGTCATCACTGTGCTGACCGCAGTCTGCCTCGCAACCTTATCATGCCGCGCACCCGCCGTCACTGACACCTGTGTCCAGAACATTAACGTAGCCCACTCACGTGTGTCCACGCACTCAGCAGCAGATGCTTATTAGTAGCAAGAACTCGAGATCGGAGCAAGCGAGCTAAGCCGTATAAGCAAAAGAGCTCGACAGCCTCATACGGAGCTACAGCTAACCTTGCTTCACATCACTGACATCTGAAGAAGAAGCCAGCTGAGCAGGTTAACCACTGCTGCTGCATGCTTACATATGAAAGCAGCAGAGGCATAGTTACTGCAGCTAGCTAGCAATGTAATTAAGCTAGAGCTTAGTTAGCTAGTAATACGTCCCACACTTAAATTTGCAGTAGGTAACACACGACGGTGTCTAATCAGTGGCTCAGAGGCTGCTCCCAGCTCCAGCTGCAGAGATCACCGCGCGCGCGACAAGCTCATATGCAGCTACAGCTCATCTGTCAGCGACCGATCGATCGAGCGCGCCGAGCCGGATGGAGCTAGCTACATGCCGTCATGGTGCCCTGCGCGCGCATGCATGTACAAGGTGCATATGCCCAGCCAGCTACTATAGCAGCAGATACGCCTATACACTACACACGGCGCCGCCGGCGGGGACCGGAAACGGGCGGCGGCGGTCGGCGGCGCGCCACACTCGTCGCTCCGATGCAACTGGCACGGCTGTGAGCGAGAGCACCCAGCTCGAGCACGCAGCAGGGTGCGGCTGCGGCCATCCAATTCTGGGCAATCTCCCTCCATGATAATTCAGAATTTCAGATCACACAAGCACCACGCTCATCACGACGACGACGCGCTCTGGCTGGCAAGCAGGCAGGCAGGCAGGCAGCGGCAGTCACTCACGCCCATCCATCCATAGTAGACCATAGTGGCATATAGTTCCAACCACCAACCAGCTGCTACGTCGCCCCCTGGCCTGCCCGCACCCCCATAAGCTAGGAAACAAGCAACAGCCACACATCATATGGATATGGAAAGTCACGCACATGTGATTGAGAAACACCACGTCGAAACATCGACCAAGACGGGCAACCCTGGAGCGCAGCGCAGCAGGACATGTACATGCGCGCGCGGCCCCTGCCTAGCTTCCTGCTCGCTTGTTGCTTTATATGGCCGGGTCGCTAGTTGGTACGCCTGCGAGCTGCCCGCGCGCGCGCTGCACGGCCAGTCGTGGCTCGTGGTCGACCTGTGGCCTGACTGATGACACAGCAGAGCGTACGTGAGCATGCAACAAGGTGCGCAGGCCAGGGGATCAGGTCGAGATAGCCGAGAGCGTGGGAGAAGCAGGCGGCCGGCCGGCAACAAGGCCGGCCATATCAATGCCCCCCCGCCTGCTCTTCCCGCTGCGTTGTGCTCGCTGCCGCTGTAGCCGTGCGGGCGCCGGGGCCGGGGCCTGTGGCCGCTAGCTGTAGCGGCACGAGGCAGGCCTTTGCGCCTTGTGGGCATCTGGCATGGCGCGGTTGGTGCGAGCTGGCTGTCCCTGCTGCCTCCCCGGCCGGGCGGCCGGGGAGGGGGAGAGACCGCGCCATAACGCGCGCGCGCGTGTGTGAAATCATTGACGGACGGCTCCAACCTTTTATATACCAAATAGAAAATTCTACCGTGCGCGCGCGGGCGTCGCCTCTCGTCGTCGTCGTCGGTGCTGTTGGACTCGAGTCCGCGGCCGGTCGGTCTCCGATCCGCGAGCGATGTCGTCGTCTCCCTTCTTCCCTTGCTTGGCTACGAGAGAAAGAGAACGACGTCGTACTCCCTTCTTCCCTTGCTTGGCTACGAGAGAAAGAGAACGACCGCGCCCCTGTTGTTTTTCTCTCCCGGCCCCGCTGGTTTTGGGTGTGGTTTAATTGTGGCCCTAGATTGATCGGCGCGCGACGGTTGGTTGCTAGCTTGGCGCCCCGGCAGATTGTTGGCTCATCAGATGACAAAAACCTACGCCGCCCGGGGCAGCTGGACTGGACAGCCCTGCTAGTCGCTACGACAACTCATTTCCGAAGGAATATAATGGATCGCCCATCGCCGTCCGCCTGGCTAATGACTAGTTTTGGGACATGTTTTGTACGCCCCCAACCAACAACCTCAGCTCTGTGCACATTTCTATTCCACCACGATCAGACTAATATATACTGTATAAGAGATGGCATATGTAGTGTAGCAGAAAACCAAAGGAACTGTTCTCCGCGCCGGATCAAAAACCCTAGCGGTAGTTGCCTTGCTGAAACTACGATAGCTCGATCCAACATTTGCTGTTACTATTACTAGTGAAAAATAGTAAGTACGTATGTAGTAGCATAGCTAATATTATTATTTTATTGTCAAGCAACGAAATCCTCAAATAGTCTGCAAAATGTGCAAGAGTTGTTAGAGAGGCTGCTCTCTGATCGAAGTACCTGAAGAATGTTGCTTGGATGAAAAAATTTGAACCGTACGTCACGGCAGATGAATAATGATGCCATGCTTGATAAAAATCTCTCTTATGCTCGCACTTGATCAATGAAAACCCTAAAACTAAAGAACAAAATGAACAATCTCTCTCTGCTGCTGCTGCGTTCCCCTCCTCCTCTTCCCACCATGAACTAGCTAGCGAGACACACACCTCGCTCGCTCGCTCACAGGCCAGAAGCACACAGCAGCTCACGTAAGGATGATGGCTGATGATCCTACCGCATGCCATGGAGTGCAGCTAAGTGCGTGTAATCCTCGCAAGGGTGTCTCTAGCTAGCTTAGCTAGGATGTGAGAGGAAGGAAACCACAAAAAGGGAAGGAAAAAAATGAAACCAAGACAAAGAACAGATCAAAGCCACACCAGAGCGATGCATGCGATCCTCGGAGAGACGGAAGCTCCCCGTCGGCTACGAGTCGCTGGTGCTCATGCTCTCATGCCGGTCGCTGCGGCCGCCACCGTGCTGCTGCTGCTGGCCAGACCCGCCTCCTCCACCTCCTCCTCCGCCTTGGCTCGCCGCGGGATCCGTTGCCGTCTGTGTCCGGTACGCATTGAGGGCGGCGAGGATCCCCATGTGCCCCTCGCCTCCGCCTCCTCCTCCGCCGCCGCTGCCTCCCACGGCCGGGCCGAGCCCCAGTTGCTGCCCTGGAAGCAGCGCCACCGGTGCAGGGAAGTTCATGAAATGTAACCCGCTCGGCACGCTGCCCCGGTACACGGCAGCCGCGGCGGCGGCACTGCCCATCTGCGGGAACGTCCAGATAGACTCGCCGCTGCCTCCGCCGCTGCCACCACTAGAAGGTGCGCCACCGCCGCCCTGCGTGTTGTTGCTCGGCACCATCCACACGGTGCCCGGCGGCATTTGGCTCTGCGTGTACCCCGCCATCTGCTGCTGATATTGCTGCGCCTGCGCCTGCGCCTGCGCCTGCTGCTGCTGTTGCTGCTGCTGCTGCTGCTGCATTTCTTGTTCCCACCGCCTCTTCCTCGACATATCGGCGGCAGACGGCGACGGCTGCACGTCAAGACCGACGCTGCCGGAGTGGAAGTTAAGCAACAACGGGGACGGCGACGACGATGAGGAGGCCGGGCCCTCCGAAGGAAAGCCAAGGCCGACAACCCGGTCCCACGCGTCAGCACGGCCGAACCGAGCGGCGGCGGCGGGGCTAGGCAAGGCGGCGCGGAGGTGGGCCGGCGCGGAGAACGAGGAGCCCGAGGAGCGGAGGGAGATGTTGAGGGAGGTGAAGTTGGCCGGGATGGTGCCGGTGCCAGTGGCCGCGATCACCGCCGGCTCGGCCTGCTGCAGCAGCCACTCGATGGTCTCGCCGTCCGTCTTGTGCCCGAGCTCTCGCGTCAGCTGGAACACCCGGGCCGCACACAGCGCTGGCATCCGGATGCGACGCCCCCTGCCTTCCACCTTGGTGTGCCGGTCCTTGGTGGAGCTCCGCTTGGGCGCCGCCTTCCGCACCTGCACCTCACCTCCGGGGCCCGATCCATTCCCGTTTCCTCCAGCCGACGTGCCGACCGCAGCCGAGCTGGAGCACGGCTGCTCCTCTTTCTTCTCGAGGAGCTGCAGAGGGAAGTTGGGGCGGCGGCCGCCTCCGCCGTCACCGGCGACGTCCATGGTCAATTAAGCCATGGTATATATACACAGCGACATAGAAGTATGTATCTTGGCGTGTATGTTTTCTAGCCGGCCGAGTAAATGGAGTGGTTTAGCTGTTTGGAAGAGAGTGGAGGAACGGATTTGATGTCTCCAGCCTCTTCTCACTTCCTGTGGGTCATCTAGCTCGCCGACAAGGTTAGGTGTGTGGTGGTAGAGAGAGAGAGAGTCCAAGAAAGAGCGAGAGCTGGCTAGCTATCAGGGAAAGAAGATTGTAGGTTGGAAAGAATCCTTGCTCATATGATATGATGAGAGAGAAGATGGTTGATGGATGGATGGAAGGCGGGGAGCGAGCTTGTTTGTGTGTGCGTGTGGGAGATCACACACACTATTTTATGGCCTTTTGATGTGGTTCATCTGTGATTTCAGGGGGAGAGAGAGAGAGGGGAAGAAGCAGAAGCAGAAGCAGATGACCCTAGCTAGGAGAAGGCCAGGGGGGAGAAGGGGAGCTGGCGGCTGGAAGAGGATGGCGGTGTACTTTGTAGGGCTTGAGGAGAGAGATGGACGGATTAAATGGAATCTTGGTGCTCGTTGAGGGAAGCTGGAGAAGGATTGAGGGAGAAAGAGACCGCTAGTAGTAGTCTGCCGCTACATGAGTGTACATGGACGGAGAGACCGGGGAGTCAGTGAGCGAGAGGAGGAACAGCTAAGCTAGCCGGGGAGCGGGGAGGGGGAAATTATTAGGTTCACCTAGCTAGCTAATCCCATGCACAGTGTTGCATCAGTACTGTGGCAGAACGTAACGTGGTATGTTCTCCTGATGCTAACAGACGAATCTCCCATTTTACCAGCAAAAGAATGCCACGCCACTATTCTCTCTCTCTGATCTTTCTCTCTCACGAAGCCGCTGAACTAACGCAGGCAATGGAAAGCATTGCTTCCTTTGTGGATTGGCTGCTTTTGAGAGCACCCCTCGTCAGTCTCCTGATTTTTCTCCCCCGCTCCTTTTTCTGTTTGAAATGTGTTTTTTTTCCCTGCTCTGATCTTCTCTTTTTTTTTTTTTGGCAAAAGGAAAATCTCTAAACTATGAAGAGGCCGCCGGCAGTCAGTGGCTCAGACTCCACGTGCGGTGCTCTTTATCATTCAATCCCCAATGACACTGCACTTCACTGCACACTGTAGCCGCCAGTCTCCAAGTCAAAATACACAAGGAAGAACTATTTAGCACACGTATCAAGTCTCTTTTTCCTTGTATTACTATACCGGAAAATCTTTGTGTTTTCCAGTAGCCCTCCATATTTTATCATTTTTATGTGTAGTGAATACATTGACGTTCCTGCCTGTGAGTGCTTAAACAAATCGCGTGTGTATAATCAGAGTACACTAATTCTCAAAAAAAAAAAAAACAGATTACACTTCTATATATCTTCTTACAAATGAAACATGATCTTTAAATAATATTGTTTTGGGAAAAATCTATATGGGAGCAACAACAGCAAAGAAAGAGATATATAATAAAGTAGGGCCAGCTCAACAAGTAATCATTCTATTGCCTTTTGTATTAGCCTTTGCTACTTCCTTTGTTTGCCAGCCTTAGAACTCGTGGTGGCCTGCGCCGTGGACCTGGTGTACACAAGCATTCCATAAACTCAAACAGAACTGCTACATAAAAAGGCAACAACATAAAAGAATTTATGCCCTGCGCTGCAAAGTTTTGACCTTGAATTTTGTCGTAATATGTTTTTAATTATAATAAAAATGCCACCAAGCCCTCCTCTTTTTTTTTTCTCGAATACGCAAAAGATTTGCGCATCTTTGTATTAAGAAGGAAATTTTTTACGGACGCGCTGGGGCGCGGTTCGAGAGGTTAAGATTTACAATGAGCGCTGCCTCCCTAAACTAGGTTCTGAGCGGACTACTCGCGTAATAACCAACGGAGATCACAAGCCCTCCTCTTTGTTAGTACATTTTCTTAAACAATAGCAACTGGCGTGTGTTTCTACGGATAATAGCATAAGAAAACACAACAACCTAGAAATAAGAAGTAAACAAACATGCCATGTGTTGAAACAACTTGACATATTAGTCGTAGAAGAACAGTAATCATTGATCCAGACTTCGCTAAACATGACAACGGTTGAGTCATACTGGCATGAAGAAGCAATAAGGGCAACTCCAGTGGTAACTTTCATACTCATTGGATCATGTATAACTTACTTATAGATTTATTTAGATTTAATAAGCATAAACCCTAAATATATATATAATTAAGTTATCCATGATCCAATGAGTATGAACATTTTACTATAGTTCAAACATATAATAATTAGGCGCTACAAAAATTTCACCACGAATAAACCATGGAAATCGTAGTTATGAATTATTGTAATTAATTATAGAAAAGCATAGATCTAATATATATATATATAACTTTATACTAAACTATACCATATTATATATTCATTGTGTAGATCTAGTTAGGTGGACTCCAACAAAATTGAAATTTCTATTTTATGATGTGTATGTGATTTTATTATGATTTTTTAAAAATTTCAGCCAAAATAAATAAATAAATAAGACAAAATAGTCTTCAAAACTGCTCGAGGGAGGTAAAGGGCACCTTTTGAAAAGTTGAAGGAGTTGGTTTGCCTAGTTTTGAGGTTCGCGGAGGAAAAAATGAGAAGGGGAGGAAAAGTGTACTTTTTCCTTGTATAAAATAAAAGCTAAATGTGTGTCTCGCTAAAAACCAAAGACCCTAAATGTTCCTTTGGTTCTACCTTGTTACGTGTTAGAAGTGATTTAATCACCTCTATGACCATGCCTGTGCAACTGAGCAACATCATGTGGTTCAATGCGTGACACACAAGAATTGTAGCTCTCTCTTTTTTTTCTTACTTTCCTATAAGGGCCCCCAACCAAGAACCATGCCAAATCCTTTCCGACCATCTCTGATGTGGGCCTAATTCGTCTCTCTCAACTTCCTATCAAATATGTTTGCCACATGATCACAAGACCGGTGAGTGACGACCTATCGGAAGATAGAAGGTAGAGATAGAAACCAACAAAAAAAAAAAGTGTCTTTTGCATTTACTAATTTTTCATTCTCATTCACTCTAGCCCACATTGAATCATTAAAAAGTACCAAATATGCTGTTTCACCTGGTGTTTCTGTTATAAGAAGGCTAATAGCACATAGTTGTTTTATTTCCAGGTATTTGGTTCCTGTTTCTTCTTTTTTTTTTGGTGGAATATTCGTTCAAGTAGGTACACCGAACCATTACATACCATAGTCATTAATTAGTTTCAACTTTCAAACATGCTGGAATAATTTATACTAGGATGGTCATTTCCAAACCCCGTTGCACATTCGTTTTTCAGTTCAAAAAGCAAAAGGTTTCTCAAGGTTTGTTGCTAAAGTGCTCATGCATGGGTTGCAGACTTGGAGCGTGCATGGTGATATATGTTATATGTATATTGATCTTTTAAAGAATCAACAATGGTTTTATATGTGTGTATTTACTGATAGTTTTGAAATTAAACTTGTATTTACTAACTGATAGTAATGTAATGGAATAAAAAAACCACAACGACATACAAGTAATAACCTATTGAACGATCCATGCTGGGGCAGGTGTTAAGGTGGTGGATGTGACTATAATCCTTAATCTGAACCAGGTCCACGGTACAGGGGTTGTGCTTCCCATATACCCCAGTGTTCAAACTGGTGAACCAAGCATTGTTGTTCATCAACATTATGTTATTAGTGTGTAAGAGAGGAGCTAACGTGGATGAATGATAAAAGCAAAAGTTGTTGGTTGTTACAGGTAAGACAGACAACAATGCTCCAAGTACTCAGCCTTTCCTTTTCATGCATATCTTCTTTTCAGTGCAGCTCAGCGCCACACACAACCTTTTGTATGCTCGCATGCACACAGTTGTATCAGAATATCATTTTAATTTGGAACAGTACGAAAGCCAGCGAGTTTGCACGCACGGGGTATCTACTTGCAAATTAAACGTATCACCTTTTGGCAGTAATACACACAGCATATATTCCATCGTATTTGGTACATATGGCAACAATCAACTTTTTCTTCTGTTTAAAGTCGCATGGCACCAATCGCCAAAGACATAAAGCGTTGAATTTGGGATTACTATGTGAATAAAAAGTGTGTGGAAAAGAGTGGAGTGCAGACCATTTCCCAGCCTTTTGATCTAGACCTAGTAGCAGCAACAAGGTGAGTGTTTGGATAACTAATAAAGTTGTACTCCTAAGGCTTAGCGCCTTGGGTCAAGCACCCCCCAGATACTATGAAAATGTTCAAACGGATTTGAAATATATACTTTATGGATATTTATTTAATTATTTCGATCGTGATATATATAGTAGGTATTGCTAACGTAGAAATAAACTTGAGGATATATCTTATTTTATACAATGCAATTAGTGGTATGTAATATATATGGGTGGAAGTTTAAAGGTGCTCTGAAAGCAAAGGTGTCCACAATTGTCAAGCTAGCAAAGAAAATATTCGCTATGTCATCCATGAGGGCATTGGAATATAAAATAAAGCATGAACTTAATTATGATAACAAATAATTGGGAACAATTTTGATTGCAATCAAGGACTGGATACCTTGGAGCCCAAGTTCTTCGAACCGTCGTCTCCAAAAACTCAAGCTAAACCTTAGATCTACACGTTTCACCCTTAATCATCTAATTAATACTCCATCTGTTCTAATTGTAGTTTACTTTGATTTTTTAGTATATGTATTTTGCTATGTATCTAGACAAATTATTTATCTAGGTACATAATAAAATATATGTACTAAAAAAATCAAAATAAATTATAATTTAAAACAGAGAGTACATCTATTTATTTACTCCTAGCTTGAGGGGCACTTAGGTCTTCTGGTTTTAGCATTGGTTTTCATGAAAAATTCTTGTAAGCTGATTAATATAGAACGGAAGGAGTAAGTATTATAGAATAGAATTAATATACAATATGCCTCGAAAAAACTCATTAGAGCAACTCCAAAGGTTTTGCAAATAAACTTTCCATTCTTGTTTTTACAAAAAAGTTTATAAAACTCCTATCCAACGGTTTGGCAAATGAGCTTTGTATTTTTATTAACTTGGCAAAATCCTAGGATGGGTTGGCATATATGCAAGCTCGCGATCGACTTAGCATTCCGTCTCGCGCACTACCCTGCGCGCTCTTTCCCTCCCGCGCCGCCGGGTTTCCTTTTTTGGATTTTGGCAAGTCAATTTTACTAAACCGTTGGAGATAACCTTTATTTTCTCCTCCCCATATTAATTTAAGAATTGGCAAACTCCATAATTTGCCAAACAAAAAATATAAAACCGTTGGAGTTGCTCTTAGGAGAATGTTGGGCCTGTTTAGATGCAGCCCCCACCAGCAACAATCTAGACCGTAAGTAGACGAATTTCTACTTCTGGTGATGCATGCATGTGTCTAGCAGGTTTTCAAGGTGCTCAGCAAGCAAGTACACCAATTCTGACTTTCAAGCCACGAACTGACTATATTTTAATAACAAATAAACTTATTTAAATATACTAATGTTGCTAGTACTTTTTATGAATTTGTTAGTCAAATTTAAGCCTTATTTAGTTCACACCAAAATCCAGAATTTGGCACTATGCAAAAAGAAGATTCCACATCACATTAAAATACCGGCAAATACATGAAGTATTAAATGTATATAAAATTAAAAACTAATTGCACAGTTTGGTCGTACTTTGTGAGAGGAATATTTTAAGCCTAATTAGTTAATGTTTAGATAATTTTTACCAAATACAAATAAAATACTACAGTAATACTACAGTGCACTTTTGTCAACTTTAATCATCCAAAGTTGGAAACTAAAGAAGGCCTTGATAAAGCAAGGCCCTAATAAAGTTTGACTACGTGGGGATGAGAGCGACCGCTGTGCTGCAGTGCTTGCTACTGCCGTACTGCGTCTCAGGGGGAGCCGGATTGAGTGACTTTATTGATTAAAGTTACAATGTAACTTTGGCACATTCTTCACCTTCCAACTAACATCTAACGGGTGCAGACACTTCGCCCAGGATCTTCAGCTCACATAGCAGGCCGGCCACGCACAAGTGATTTTAAGCAAAAGCTTCTAACAGTTTGCAGATTAAGCAAAATTGACTAACTCACTAGCGGCATATCACTCTAAAAAACAGGCAGCCAAAAAGTAATACTGGTGAAATCAACAAAAAAAAAAAACTTTATACATTTCAGTCCCCCATCTATATCTATAGCTAATAATAATAAAAAGGCAAAAAAAATGTCATGATTAGAGTTCTTGTATGTTTTCATTTTTTTTTGTTTTTCTACTTTCTTTGGTCCACTTGGGTTAGCGAGTCTGCTTTCATTAATTTTCATGATCTCCATTTTGTTTCTCGCATTTCTGCATGCCCTGTTCGCTTGAATGTATCGGCTTCGTTTATCAGTCATGGTACAATGTTTTTCTCTCACAATAAATCAGCATCAGCCGACTTAGACTAACCACACATTGCCTTCTACCCGATGCTTGGACCTTCTCTCTCTTGTTTGGGCATCGGTAGACATGTTGTGGCTGCTAAACTTGTTATTTTCTGCAACATTGAAAAAGACTGCTCTCGAATAAATTCCTAGTGCAAAATTGTCTTTAGTATTTTAGGAACAAATTTTTGGAATCGATTGGAGAAGCTTAATAATATACTCTCAACTTTTTTTAGAGAGATGGAAAACTCATTGATTTACTGACTGATTTTCTAGGAACTATTGAAAGCTAACAAAAAGAAGGAAATAAATTTTAGAATATGCAACAAAATTTGGTACAAACTGGAAAATCTGAACGGCGGCTTTCTAATCGAAGCGGACACAAAAAATGAAGACCCTTAAACAAAGCGGACCTGCTGTGGATTATTAAAAATTAAAGCATTTGCTTGAAATTACGTGCTCTGACCTTATATGTGGCAGAACCTCCTAAATCATATGGCCCACACGCATGATTATTGTCTAAACAGACTTCAAATAACCATGACTGTGTTCCATACGACTTAAAAGTCTATCGGGTAAATTCCGAATCATCCATAATTCTCTGAGCAGGATCAGTCGTTATAAAGAGACATTGCAATATTACAACAGTTTGATATAAATAATATACATCGAAGTAAAATAGCGGAAGACTTACAATAACATAAGTTTACAAACCTTTGAGTTTCACATATTTACAACCATAAGTTTAGATTGTACAAACCATAATAGTAGTGGAATAGCAGTAGATAACTTTATTACAATACCAAACGAAAGGCTCTGCCCAAGAGCTAAACATCTTACTCGTCGTCACTTTCCTCGATGACTGTCATGCAGCAGGATGCGAAGCATTCCTGCCCATGATGCTCACCTGCAACAAGGGTTCAATAAACCCTGAGTACAAAAGTACTCAATAAGACTGATCCGACGAAAAAGAGGGGTGAAGACTCAAGAAATGCAGGCTAGAGGGACAAGGTAAGGCTTGTAAGAGATGAGAAATTTTACGAAAAAGCTTAACAGAAAGAAAAGTTTGCTTGGATCTAGCTCCAATTACCAACCAACTTTATTATTAAACCTTAATCATTGTTCAAGTTGTTACTACGATGATGAACACCGATCGAGTCTTCTTCTCCGAGAAGCAACGGCGATTCAAATCTATTTTCATACCCAGCTGGGACCTAGGTCACTGGGATACCGAAGACTTTAACTCCGATGCACCCCAGATGAACCGATATACCGGGATAACAACCGCAGCCATATATCACCACATGATACACCTGAGCTCTTCGGGCCCATGTACCGAAATACATGGGAACTTAAACCCACAGTATAACACACTATGACATATGTGGGGACTCTGGCCCACTATATGTCACTCCATGATATGCGTGGGGACTCTGGCCCACTGAATACCACTTCATGCATGTGGATTTTTAAGTTCTCGATATCACCAGTTCACCAACGGACGGGACCTAGGGCATCAACAGACGGAAACACTACAGAGGGACTCCATTTCCAGTGCAAGTTAGCCATCCGGACTCGATTTATTAACTATTATCAAGATTCCAACAAATAAAACCAATCTCATCTTTTTTATTCTTTTACTTTTAAACACTTAACTAATTAAGCAGGGCTAAGCGTTACTACTTATCTTCCAAAGCAGGTAACAAGGAATAAAGAAATAAGACAGGTAATGCAATTGGTGGGTTTTCACTCAACTCCTATTACTTAATGCAACATATCATAGCTGAAGCGATAAAACTTTTATAAATAGAATAGGGTTTGAATGCATCCGGGGCTTGCCTTGGTATTCGAGGTAGACGGGCTCGAACTCTGGATCAACTCCTAATTCCTAAATTTGCTCGTCCTTGGGATCTGGTGCGACAACGTTAACTCTCCGTTAACGGAAACTATTCGATAATTGATATGCTTTAACATGATGGAATAGTAAACATGATGCTTGATGGATGCATGATCATATTAAGGACTTGAGTACAACTTTTCTTCACGATAAAGTTGCAAGCCAACAAAACTTCGCGTATTAGGCTCATTAGGGTTAACTACGCCATTTAAGAAATTAATTAAGCACATGAAATAACGTTGATTAAGACCTAATGACATGATTAAGATAAGCGCAAATAATTAATTAAAGTGCCAAAGGTCATTAGGGTTAATGACCCAAGGTCATCAATCAATCCCAAAGTCAAACAAATCCTATAATGATTAAACTCAATTAAAGAGATTAATTAATTATTTAAAGACATTAAATAAAGACATAAAATTAAAGTTATCAAATTAAACCCAAAATTTTATTTTGGAAAGCTCTTAGCCTAATTAGATGGAAAAACAAATTTCAGAATTAAAAGTCAATTATTTTATTTATTAAAAATCATTGAAGGTCCATTTTTCAATTAAAAGGGCTAATTTTAACATATGCAAAAAGTATTCAAATTTGGCATTTCATATTTTTTCCTAGGTAGATGACATCATAAAGAACACACACAAAAATTTTCAGAATTGTTGGAGCTATATATGAATTACTATGATTTTTCAAAGAAAATAACATTTAAATCATTTTCTAAAAATAGAAAAAAAACGGCACAGTACTCCCACGCTGACCGACGGCCCGCCGGCGGTTGACCGGCGATTACTCACCGTCGGCGAGGTCTCCGACGACCGGACTTGAACCATTGGGCTTAGCTTGGCACGGGGAGTCGATCAGGGTAGCTAACGGCGCGGCGGAACGGCGGCGGTACCCACGCCGGCGGTCATGGCGGCGCGGCGGAGCTCGGGCGCGGCGGCGACGCTCACCGGAGCGGTTTCCAGCGACGATGACTACATGTACATACGCAGGGCACTCAGGAAAACTCATTTGGCAACAAAATGAGACCAAACTGGAACTCCAGCCACGACGGTTACGCACGCGGCGGCGCTGGCAACACTGCGCCGGCGGCGAGCTGCGGTGGCCGGCGGCTATGACACAGGAATGATGAAATTGATAATGCAGATAGCTGCAGGAGCTCACCCCGGTGCTGATGCGCATGTTAATGAAGGCTCGAAGTGGCTGAGTCGAGCTGCGATCGGCGGCGCTGATGGCGGCGGCAGCGCTCCGACGGCAAGCACGGCGTCACCGGAGTTCCTGTGGACCATCAAGCTGGGCAAGGTGCGCATGAGAGGTAGGATAGCATGGAGAACACGACAGGAGGGTTAAAGAGAATATATTTTCACCCTGTGCGGCGGTCGATGGCGAAAAAGCTCGCGGCGACTCGGCGGCCGGCCGCGAAGAAGATGACGGCGCTTGGGCAGCTCGGGCGAGGAGAGCAAGCACGAGCTAGCTCAAACTGACCGTAAGGATGTGGCGGAGCTATTGGCAAGAGCAATCGGGCAGTGGTGAATCGACGGCGGCGAATTCGAGCGGCGGAGCGAGGTCGTCGGCGACGGCGGCGGGGAGAAGAAGGAGAAGAAGTCGGCCACGGCTGGTCTATTTATAGGGCGGAGGCGATGTATGAACGGGTGACACGACGACGATGAACCTTCGCGCGTCCAGGAGCGCGCTGGCGGCTGAGATATTCACGACGGTGGACGGCGGCGCGGGTTGAGAAGCCGGCGATGGCAGCCGACGATAGGTTTCGGTACTGTTCGAGATAATTACAGAAATGCCATTCGTTGAAAATTACATATTACTCAAAAATTTATATAAGAACTTGAAAATCTCCAAAAATATTATTTGCATAACGTTTCAAGAGCTACACTTTTCCTTTAATTGGCATCCTCAAATTCTATCTGGATTTTGAAATTTGAATTCAAATTCAAAAAGGGGATAAAACCCTAGAAACAAACATTTGAAATTACTTTTGATTTTTCAATAAAACTTGAAAATATTCAAAACTATGAAATGTTTAAATTTCCAAACCAAACCTTTTTCATATACAAAATTTTCCAAAATTATGCATAATTTTTGAATTATGGTTTTAAAATCAAAAGGGGACAAATGTTGGAAAACTGTATTTTCAAATTCATTTGAAATTGCTTTTAGAAACTTGAAAAACTTTATATACCAACTTTGTAGCTCTTGTCAAGATCTACAAACTATCTTTTTATAGTATCTCCAAATTCTTTATAGATTTTGAATTAGAGAATAGGGGGTAAAACTAGGTTTTAGGATAAAGGGTTTTTGAAATTGAAATCAAACTCGATTTGGTTTCTAACTTAATTGGTTGGTCATTAGTGATCACAAACATCATCCAAGGACATGTTTAGGTCATTGACCCAATGATACCCTTGGTTGACCAAATTGACTTTCGAAAAACACTTTATAGCTTTCCAATTTGAATTTAAATTTAAATTGCTAGGCTTGGGAATAAGCTTTGAAACCCAAATTCAACTTCAAATATGAAAACAAATTTTTAGGGTTGGACTTAGATTTATACACTATGCTTGACACTAGTGTAAACACGGTTTACACCTCAAGTACATAAAATATAACCTAAGTATTTGCGATGACATTCAAAAGTAGGGTTTTATTATTTCATGTGACAAAACATTCTAGAAACACAATCAACCTAGGAAATGTAAACTTATTTTAGTTAATGCACATTAAGGTTGACTTAAACATGAATGCTTTGCAGTGCATATGATGACATAACATGGTTTTAGTTAATATAACACCAGAGGTGTTACATTATATGTTGTAGGCTGATAGACCTGCATATCTCTGCAGCCATTAGATGTTAGTTGGAAGGTGCAGATTGTGCCAAAGTTACGTCCTCAATAAAGTCACCGAATCCGGCTCCGTCTCTGGGAGTAGGAGTAGTGGAGTACCACCAGCTCCAGGTCCAGGTTACCAGCTGGGCCGTAGGGAGAGAAGGGCTGTGGCCTGGGAGTTTGGGATTGGATCACTGGATGGGCCTCGCCACGTCATCCAGACAGTTGGAATCTTCCCGCCTGGATCCCTAAGCCACGGCAATCAATCGCTTTTGCCTGACGTCACGCCGACATGTAGGCCCTGTGGGGTCCATTCACTCCTGCGCCGTGGGCCCAGCCCGCGTTTTGCGGACGGAACCAGGCAACAAGCTGACACGAGCGCTCGCGGTAGCTGAAGTGCCAGACCCGCTAGATTCTCTTCCATGCCTGAGCTCCCCTCCTCAATTCGATCCACCGCGCACTTACCATGCACAAGTATTTTTAAGAAAAGAATACCATGCACATGTTGCCTGTGGAGCGTCTGGAGGTACCGGCCTTTTGTGACTCTCGAAGTTTCCTGTCTTGTTCGGTTCTTGCGCTAATCCGGTTGATGTCCGTGTAAAGTAGTAACATGGTCGACTCCACGAGGCATCAGGATCGTGTTGGGACTTGAAGTTTGGGTGGATTTGTACATCTGTTTTGTGCGTGAAGGTTTTGAGTTGCATATTTGAGGTTGGACTACCAGAACGAAAATACCGTGAGTATAAACGACTACACATGTTTATTTTAAAAGTACCTAATTTACACTTAAATGTTTCTTTAAAATTTTAAAAATTTACACATCAATAGTACCAAACTAGATGTACATTGTCCCAAAATTTTAGATTCAAATAACTTTTATAAAAATTCATATAAGAAATAAATTTTAAAAATTTATTTTTTATATAAATTTTTATAAAAGTTGTTTGAATCTCAAACTTTGGGATAATGCCTATCTAGTTTGTTACTATTGATGTGTAAAGTTTTAAAAAATTTTAAAATTTCTAATAAACACATGTGGTCGCTTATACTCTCGTGGGTGCATTTTAGGTTGGACTACGGTGCCAGCCTTAGTGAAATGTTAATGTCCTACTTTTTCACACATATACGTTATTTTGAAAACAGTGCAACTCTCTCTACTTTCATGAAACTATCGTAATCTCTCTTCATCAACCACACAATATATTTATGTTTGCTTGGATTTATCAGCTATGGTATAATATTTTTGTCTCACAGCAAATCAACATCAGACGACTTATCAGTCGCAAAAACCATCATCCGAAGAAAAAAGAATCTCATTGAGACTAGCCTCAGTGCATATTGATTCAAAGACATGTATGTATGCACTCTGGGTATGATTAGCCCATTGACAGCAATATCGAATTTGTTACTAGTGAGCTTTCATGTCTCTCCAAGTGGCTACGCTATTTTAAGATTGTTATTATTGCATATCAGGATAATGATCGTGTGCGTGCTACTATCTTAGCCCCTACTTTTTAAAAAACACTAATTAATTTCTAGAAGTATCTTCAGTTTGAAACTCATGCTGCTCTTGATCACTTAGAATGAATCATAATTCCTCTCTCTTGTCAAGAAATGCGTCTTTTTCTCTAGTTGGACGTCAAATTAGAGTATCAATAACTCGGTATCACTACCTGTAGGTTGTCGTGACATGCCCTCCTTTCCAAGTTATAGTTTAGTATTTTCATTTGTCTTAAATTAAAACTTTGATCAAGTTTATATTAGGAACATATTTCTACATCTGTTGGATTAGGTTTGAACTCAACTCGCTAACTCTGGACGATTTTTGGAGACTGAAACCTCTCTCAGGGACAGTAAAATAGAAGATTAAAAAAAGAACGGTAATAGAGATTTGTTTTGAGTTAGAGGTAATTGATGCAAGGGGGGAGGGTATGCAGGCGCGGCATCCCTGCTGTGGTCACCTTGTTGCACGAACAATGATATGTTCCTTTTCCTCACCAAAATGTTGCCACTTCATTTGATATGGTCCAGAGAGTGGGATACTTTGGGTGCAGTGCAGGCCGGGGCCGGGCGGGTTCCTTTCCGGACGGACACACGTTGCCACGTACACTTGATAGTTAGGTTAGCTCCCTCATCTGGCAAAGGTGTGTGGTCTTTCATGCTGGGCCGGGGACGTCCGTCCGATGATCCAGCAGCCAGCAGCTCATAAATTCAGGGGCCTATCCAGGCCTCGTTTAGATCACGCCGGATTTGGCGTACCGTGCAGTGCGCTCTTAAATCAGCACACTGTAGTATTTTATTTGTATTTGATAAAAATTATCTAAATTTTGATTAATTAGGTTTAAAATATTCGTCTCGTAAAGTATAATAAAACTATATAATTAGTTTTTAATTTCATCTATATTTAATACTTTATACATGTGTCGGTATTTTAAAGTGACGGGAATAGGAATTCTATACGGTGAATTCGGTGACAAATTTGAGGAAGGCCCCTCCGTCCAACAGGCCGTGGCCGGCCGTACCATCAAGTCACTGTCCTGAAGCGATTTCTGGAATCTGGCAATCTGCCATACTGTACAACTCGCACCCTGCACGTAGCGATCCATCGGTATCGGCATCGATATCGACGTCATCGCCCAGGCGCTACAGAAGAAAGACCATGCTAGTGGTTACTTGCATGCACAAGTACGTAACACGGGCCAAGTACGTCTCACGCGGACGCGGCGGATGAGGATGATACGAGATCAGTACGTACAGGACAGAACTGCACGGTCAGGTCAGGGCGGGAGTCGTCAATCGTTATCGTTTGGCACCCTAGCTACCGGCCGAAGTGACCGGGCGTCGTCACGGGCGCGCGGCAACCAAACAGCAGGGAGCAGGGTCGATCGATCCGCGTGGTGGCACTGGCAGCGGCAGCCACCAAGACAGCGAAAGAGACGTGACGAGAGCCCCTCCTGGCCGCCGGCCGGCCGCGTGTGGCCCGCCCCCCCCGGCGCGTCGGCCTCGATCGCCTTGTCTGGGTGGGAACGGCAAGTGGGATCGACATCGCTCACGCCGCGCAACAGAATCCGTGTTGCCCAGGTGGCGTACGCCGCACCGAGAGCACGCGCGCCCCACGATCCAGCGGCATGTGTGCGTGCCGCGCCCGCGCCCGACCGCGTGGGCCGCCGGGGGGGCTCCCACGGGCGCCCGCGCGCGCGCAGGTGGTTAGCGCTGAGCCAACCGGATCGAATCACACAACCACCGGCCGGTAATTGATCCCCACACCACTCGCCGATGGCGGGCGCAGCACTGCGCGTGCCTCCGATCCGACGACGTACGAGTACGAGGGCAGGCAGGCAGGCAAGCGCACGGTTCTTTGTTGCCCCGGGCGCCGCACCCGGCCGGATCGGAGCTGGACGGACGGGCCACCCCGCCTGGGGGCTGGCCGGGGCTTCCCAACAGTTGGACGAACTCGATCGCCCGCACTGAGCCTCGCGCAGCAGGCAGCACCAGGTTGGGGCGCGCGGCGGCCATGCCTGCGCTTAGCTAAGCTTGCTTGCTTGTACGCGGCTTCCTGCTCTGTACTGTGTACCTGTTCAAGTTCGTTCAGCTCGGCCCGATCGGGCCTATGTTGCGGCCGCGCGTGTGCTTTTATTTGTTAGTACTTGTAAGCGTAACAGGGGCTTTGCTATTAAGACCTTATTTAGTTCTACCAATTTAGCCACTAAATTTATTATACAGAATTCTTATTTCTCGTCATATTAAAATACCGACACATGTATGGAGTACTAAATATAGATAAAATCAAAAACTAATTATATAATTTTATTGTACTTTATAAGACAAACATTTTAAATCTAATTAATCAAAATTTAAATAATTTTTATCAAATACAAACGAAATGTTACATAAATTCCGGCCTCCATTTAGTGATGTAAGCGAGGCCTAACAAGAAAAAGTCCGAAAAGATTCCTATCAGTCTCTCGGGCGTCGTGCTTAGTGCAGGCGTGTATGATGCTTAGTTTTGCTGCGCGCCCACCTAACACTGTGCTTACAGCATGTTTGTGCTCCTACATTAGAGCATGCATGCTCCGATCCAACAGTTTCCGGAACCGGGCCGGGTATACTGTTCCTTTTCATCATTATTTAAAAAATTAAAAAGCTGAAGTTTTTCTTGCTGACTTTGGTCTCAAAAATCTTTAAATAATTGTAGTATCAATAAAAAATCTTTAAATAATTGCAGTACGAATATCATCTGTTTAAATAAATGTGGCATGAATAAATATCATCTAATCTCTTGATGATGGGCTAGACTTCCATGTGTCTTTAAATAATTGCAGTATAAATATCGTCTAATCTCCCGATGATGGGCTAGACGTCCAGGTGCTTCTGAATTCCTGCTTTTTCTATATGCATGTATTATGAGTGCTATCAAAAACATGCATGTGCAGATATCGATGGAAAGAATATGAAACCTCTAATAACCCTTCGTTCCA
This sequence comes from Bothriochloa decipiens, assembly GCA_023333625.1. NCBI lineage: Eukaryota > Viridiplantae > Streptophyta > Magnoliopsida > Poales > Poaceae > Bothriochloa > Bothriochloa decipiens. Next base: position 52,097,923 of record CM041635.1, on the reverse strand, counting down.
ATTTTTTTTCTTTTTTTTGCGATTTTAGGTTTGGAATAAGTAAAAACATAAATTTCATCAAATTTATAGAAAAATAATATCAACATATATCTCAAAAATAGGTTTTCTACGGAAAATATATATTGTTACTAATAAATTGATATCAATTTGGTGGCATAAATGTTAGTAATCTATCTATAAACTTCTTTATTTTTGGGTGCTACTAAACACTGTTTATCGCATTAATGGGTCCGCAATGGTGACTCAATTAAATAGTATCGGTTACCTGGGAAAGGGGTACCCTAAGCCCTCGTTTAACTGGGTGGATCCACGAAGTCAGCAACGCAAGCCCTCCAACGACATCCCTCATTACCGCCCGGAAATTCACAAACTAAAGTATGCTGGACCGGCCCACAAACGGGCGTCGACGGCCCAAAGCCACAACCTGCTCGACGGACCACCGTACGGACCGAGACTGTACTCTCGAGGGTGCGACTCGGGCGACCCCTCGAGGACGGAACTCCGCCCGGGCGAACGGGCCGGCCTCGAGGACGGAACTTCGCCCGTGCGAATGGGCAGCCCTCGAGCGTGGTAAAACCCTCTACTACCTACTCCCAGTACGGATCCAGGCGCATTCAATGCATTTTACCTGCTCTCGCCTAACCATATGGCCACAGTTATCGAAACAGCTGCGAGTATGGCAGTCAAATCCTGCTTTTACCGCCCATACCCTGGAATCCCGCGGATCGTACCTCACTGCCGGGCCATACCGAGCACTGTGCCCCGTCCGGCACCCCCTCGAGACGCATATTCCCTGCATATCCCGAGATTCGACCTTATCCGATGAGCCTCGACCCCCTCGACTCGAGCCCCTCGTCTAGACCCAAGGCCTCGACCGTCGCCCCTCGACACCGTCACGCCGACCCTCGAGCGGGACTTCAACAACTTTGGTCAACACTTCAATAACTCCCGACGCGACGGCCGCAGGGCTTCCCATACCGACGTACGCCTCTACAGCGGCACCGACATGATCGGCATCAGCGTCATACTTCACCGACCACGTTAGCACTAAAAACATGTACTCCTGTGCCCCTCCTTCGCCTATAAAAGTGGGAGCCAGGACTTTAGCCAGGGGATCCAAGATAGAAGAGAACCTAGAACTTCATACGCTAAGGCTTAGATCATAGAACAACACCGTGAGACAGTGTAGAGAGCTAAGCGCCCAAAACGCTCGAGCTCAAGCCCACACTTCTCACACCCGCTTGTATTCACCCCTGTACTAGCGCTTCGGTGCAAGATAACACGAACTATCCTCCCCCCGCTGGACGTAGGGCCTTCTTTGCCCGAACCAGGATAAATCGCCGTGTCCTTCTTGCATCATCCACCGGATTAAGGGAGCACGCAATTACGAATTTACTCGTTGGTGTTGACCCCCGGGGTCGAAACACCGACAGTTGGCGCGCCAGGTAGGGGTCCCGCGTGTTACCAACGAGTTTCCACCATTCTTTCCGGATGGGCGACTCTGTTTTACCACTTCCTCGCGCTACGGTGATCTGGTTCGGGAGCCTGGAGTTCATGTCCCTCGGACAGGGCTATGACATGACCCTGCTCTCGATCAGTGACCCAAGCGGAGGTCGTAGTGTGCCCCCACGCTCAGGAAGGGGCACTCGCCGGTCTCGCCACCATGCGGCCTCAACCAGGAGGCGCGATCGGCACCATCATCGCCATCAACCTGAGTCGAGATTGGTGCCCGCTGCATTCCCCTCGCTCCTGACCGGTGATGAGGAGTTCCTTGTTGGGGGATTATTTGACCTGAGTTCGAGAGCAGAGGATGGACCGGCAGGGCTCCACGACAACCTCAACTTCATCTTCGCAATGCACTCATTGAGGGAGCCCGGCAGAGCTCCCCCAATGCGCACAACCCTCACTACATCGAGCCTACTTCCGCATGAGCTGTTCGAGCGTCGTCGACGGTTCCCATTCGGCCTCAACAATGCCGCAAAGGCGTTCTCGACCTTGACCCGCGCCAACATGAGCACGATAGGGGACCGCCCAGGCGCCCTCCTTCGAGCAATGACGGACATGGGGACGGTCATGCCGGCCTCCGTGGACTTGGGCTTCGCGAGAGCACCCGGCCTCGAAGGTACACCGTCGGCACACTCCGACAGTAGCTGCAGGGAGAGGCGCGGGGACAATTCCCCGTCTTCTACTGCGGCGACCCCGACTCCGGCTCTGACCATTGGGACCCTACCCGCAAGTTTCTCCACATCGACGATGACGTTGCCTCCAGTGAGGACACTGTCGATCCGATGACCGACGCAGCTGTCGCGGGCGGGAGGGGCTCCTCCCAGAGCAGAGGTTCGACAACCAGTTGCACCCCGAGAGGCATGCCCCCGTCCTGACGAGCAGGACGCACAACTGGCACAAATTCAGGAGTTACAGGCTAAACTCGCCGACGACCAAGAACGACTACGCCAGCTCAAGCGAACCCTCGAGCAGGAGCGACCACCACCCGGCGGTAGAGCCCGAACCAGGGCCCGAGAGGTCAACCGGAAGATCAACGAGGATGGGGCACCCGAACATCCCTTCAACCGTTACCCTCGAGCAAGCCAGAACATTGTCGCGGCGGCTATGCTTCTTCGCAATATGCCCGCGCCATCCAACTCGCAAGCTCGACGGGTACAACACGAGATCGAGGGTCTCCTCCAAGTTGCCACTGTTCAGCAAGCTGAGAACTCAGCCTCGAGGCGTCGAGGGGCAACTTCTGAACCACAGGACGAGCCCTCCCGGCCCGAAAGGGAGGGCTCGGTCGATCAAGAGGCGGCCCCCGAGCGAAGAAGACACCAGCCCGAGATGTATCATCGACAACCATGCCCCGCGTGATGCGTACCTTGATATCATCAAGAACCGCAAGCGCAAACACGGGGACGCCGAGGATCGAGGGTACAACGCCCATCGTGGGGGACGTTACGACAGCGATGAAGATCGACGGGCCCCGAAGCCATCGGGCCCCCAAGTTTTTAGCAGGATGATCCGCAACGCCCGGTTGCCCGACAAGTTTTGACCCCCCACAAGCGTCGTTAAGTACAACGGCGAAACCAAACCTGAGCTCTGGCTAGCCGATTTTCAACTGGCTTGTCAGGCAGGCGGAGCGCGTGACGATCACGCGATCATACGTCACTTCCCCTGTTCCTATCCGACACCGCGCGTAGGTGGCTCGAGGAGCTTCCCCCTGACCAGATTCACGACTAGTCGACCTGGTCTGGATCTTCGAGGGAAACTTCAAGGGCACCTTCGTGCGTCCAGGAAACTCCTGGAAACTGCACAACTACAAGCAGAAACCAGGGGAGTCTCTGCGTGACTTCGCTCGGTGTTTCTCCAAGCTCCGAACCGAACTCCCCCACATCTCTGACCTCGACGTGATTCTAGCATTTGTTGCGGGTACGACCTACAAGGACCTAGTTTGTGAGTTGGGGCGCAATGGCCCCAACACCGTTGACGAGCTCATGGACGTGGTCGCCAACTACACGGCTGGTGAGGAGGCGGTCGGATCCTTCTTCGATGACGAAAAAGATAAGAGAAAGGCACCGGCAGTCGATGCCAGGGGCTTGAACAAAGGTTCAAAGAAGAACAACAACAACAAGAAGAAGAATCAGCAAGGCAAGCATGAGGTTGCAGACGACGATCTCGTCACAGCAGCCGAGCGCAAAAAACCTCGAGGTCCCCCCGAAGGGGCCATCTTTGACAGGATGCTTGAGGAGCCCTGCCCTTATCACAAGGACGGGGCAAAACACAAACTCAAGGACTGCCGCATGCTTCGAAAGCACTTCGAGCAACTGGGCATCAAGAAGGGTGACGACAAGAAAGACCAGGGCGGCAATGAGGTAGACAACGGGGAAGACGAAAAATTCCCCGAAGTCTACGACTGCTACATGATCTATGGAGGCCCCTCGACCCAGCTCACACCTCGACAGAGCAAGAGGGAGCGTCAAGAAGTCTTCTCCATCTGAGTCGCGACACCCCACTACCTCGACTGGTCCGATGCACCCATCACGTTCGACCGCGACGACCATCCGGATCGCGTCCCCAACCCCGGGGCCTATCCGCTCGTCGTCGACCCAATCATCATCGACACCCGCCTCTTGAAGGTCCTCATGGACGGTGGCAGCAGAATGAACATCATCTACCTTGAAACCCTCGACCTCGTGGGGGTCAAGAGGTGCCGACTCCAACCCAGCGCCGGGGGCTTCCATGGCGTCGTACCAGGGAAGAAGGCTCTTCCCATCGGCCGCATCGACCTTCTCGTCTGCTTTGGCACCCTCGCCAACTTCAGGAAAGAAACCCTCACCTTCGAGGTGGTCGGGTTTCACGAAACCTATCACGCCATCATCGGCCGACCGGGCTACGCGCAATTCATGGCAATCCCAAACTACACCTACCTCAAGCTCAAGATGCCAGGACCCAGAGGCGTCATCACCATCGGCTCCTCCTACGAGCACGCGTACGACTGCGACGTCGAATGCATCGAGTACGGAGAGGCCGTCAAGGAAAACGCGATGATAGCCTCGACCCTCGAGCGCCTCGCCGACGAGGTGCCTGAACCTAAGCGTCACGCCGGTAGCTTTGAGCCAGCACAAGACACCAAGAAAATCCCCCTCGACCCGAGCTACTCCGGTGAGAGGGTGCTGACGATCGGTGCCAACCTCCGGAGCAAATAGGAAGCAGTGCTCATCGACTTTCTCCGCGCGAACGCCGATATGTTTGCGTGGAGTCCTTCGGACATGCCGGGCATACCGAGGAAAGTCACCGAGCACGCCTTGGAGATCCGAGCCGGGTCTAGACCGGTGAAGCAACGCCTGCGCCGCTTCGACGAGGAGAAGTGCAGAATCATCGGCGAGGAGGTACACAGGCTTTTGGTGGCTTGATTCATCAAGGAGGTTCATCACCCCGAATGGTTAGCTAATCCCGTGTTAGTTAATAAAAAGAATGGAAAAATGCGAATGTGTGCTGACTATACTAGTTTAAACAAAGCATGTCCCAAAGTTCCATTTCCTTTACCACGCATTGATCAGATTGTTGACTCTACCACGGGATGTGAAACCCTCTCGTTCCTTGATGCTTATTCTGGCTACCACCAAATCAAGATGAAAGAGTCCGACCAGCTCGTGACTTCCTTCATCACACCTTTCGGCATGTACTGCTATGTGACCATGCCCTTTGGCCTTCGAAACGCCGGGGCGACGTATCAGCGATGCATGCTCCATGTCTTCGGTGAACACATAGGCAACGCGGTCGAGGCCTATGTCGATGACATCATGGTCAAATCCAAGAAAGTCGACAACCTCATCCATGACCTCGAAATCGCATTCGGATGCCTTCGAGCCAAGAATATAAAACTCAACCCTGAGAAATGTGTCTTTGGAGTGCCTCGGGGCATGCTCCTCGGATACATCGTCTCCCAGCGCGGGATCGAGGCCAACCCCGAGAAGGTCGCAGCCATCGCGCGAATGGGTCTGATTCAAGATCTCAAGGGCGTACAGAAGGTCACGGGCTGCCTCGCGGCTCTCAACCGTTTCATCTCACGATTGGGGGAAAGGCCCTGCCCCTGTACCGCCTCTTGAAAAAATTCGAATGCTTCGTATGGACCACGGAGGCCGAGGAGGCCCTCGATAAACTTAAGAGCATGCTGACCTCTGCCCCGATCCTCGTCCCACCTCGATCAGTGACGTCGACTGAACCGCCCGAGCCCCTCCTCCTCTACGTCGCCGCGACCACTCAGGTGGTAAGCGCGGCCATAGTGGTCGAGAGGCAAGAGGAAGGGCACGCCTTGCCCGTCCAGCGGCCAGTCTACTTTGTCAGTGAAGTGCTTTTGAAAACCAAGATCCGCTACCCGCAGGTGCAAAAGATGCTCTACGCCATCGTCCTTACGCGTCGCAAGCTCCGGCATTACTTCCTCAGCCACCCGGTTACCGTGGTGTCTTCTTTCCCCTTGGGAGAGATCATCCAAAACCGGGAGGTTGCTGGAAGAATTGCTAAGTGATCGGTCGAGCTCATGGGCGAGACCATCACCTACGCACCACAGAAGGCCATCAAATCTCAGGTGCTGGCGGATTTCATCGCTGAGTGGACCGACACCCAGTTGCCGCCAGTTCAAATTCAAGCCGAGCTGTGGATGATGTACTTCGATGGGTCGCTCATGAAGACAGGAGCAGGCGCAGGCTTGCTCTTCATCTCATCCCTCAGAGTCTACATGCGCTACGTCATTCGCATCCACTTTGCCGCCTCCAATAACGTCACGGAGTACGAGGCTCTTGTCAACGGGTTGCATATTGCCCTCGAACTCGGGGTCCAATGCCTAGACGTTCGAGGTGACTCGCAACTCATCATCGACCAAGTGATAAAGGCCTCGAGCTGCCACGACGCCAAGATGGAAGCTTACTACAAAGAAGTGCACAAACTGGAAGACAAGTTCCACAGCCTCGAGCTCAATCATATTGCTTGACGCTACAACGAAGCTGCGGACGAGCTCGCAAAGATCGCATCAACTCGAGGTACTGTCCATCCGGACGTATTCTCGAGAGACCTCTTCGAGCCCTCCGTCGACTTGGGCTCGAGGAATGGCACTGCGCCCTCGACACTCGAACCCCTTGCCTCGACCGAGGCCCCCTCGACCGGGGCCGAGGTCATGGAGATCAAGGGGACACCTCCGGATTGGCGAGTCCCTTTCCTCGACTGCCTCATTCGAGGGGAACTCCCGAAAGACCGGACCGAGGCTCGTCGGATTGTGCGACAGGCCAAGTCCTACATCATCTACGGTGACGGCAGGGAACTCTACAGGCCAAGCCCATCAGGCATCCTCCAGCGTTGCATCACTATCGAAGAAGGCAGGAGGCTCCTCGAGGACATACACTTGGGGGCTTGCGGCCACCACGCAGCGCTGAGGACCCTCGTCGGCAACGCCTTTCGACAGGGTTTCTACTGGCCGACCGCCGTTTCCGACGCCATCGACATTGTCCGCTCGTGCAAGGGGTGTCAATTCTACACGAAGCAAACGCACCTCCCAGGTCACGTCCTATAGATGATCCCTGTCACCTCGCCGTTAGCGGTCTGGGAGCTTGACATCGTGGGGCCTCTCAAGAGGACCACCAAGGGGTACACGCACCTACTCGTTGTTGTCGATAAGTTTACCAAGTGGATCGAGGCCCGGCCTATCGGCAACATCCGCTCCGAGCGGGCGATCGAGTTCTTCACTGACATCATCCATCACTTCGGGGTCCCGAATGTTATCATCACTGACAACGACACATAGTTCACTGGCAAAAAGTTCTTGGATTTCTGCTATCGCCATCACATCCGTGTGAACTGGTCCGCGGTTGCTCATCCTCGAACTAACGGCCAGGTCGAGCGCGCCAATGGCATGATTTTGCAGGGCCTCAAGTCGAGAATCTTCAACCCCCTTAACAAGCACGGAAAGAAATGGGCCACGGAGCTGCCTTCGGTCCTATGGAGCTTAAGGACAACACCTAGTCGAGCCACGGGGTTCACACCATTCTTCTTGGTCTATGGGTCCGAGGCCGTCCTCCCTACTGATCTCGAGTATGGTTCCCCTCGACTAAAGGCCTACAACAAGCAAACCAATGAAGAAGCCCTCGCAAACACCATCGACCAGCTCGAGGAGGCTCGAGACATGGCGCTGATTCACTCCGTGAGGTATCAGCTGAAACTTCGATGCTACCACGATAAACACGTGCGCTCAAGGGACTTCCAAGTTGGAGACCTCGTCCTACGTCGACGACAGACCAACAAGGGGCGTCACAAGCTGACTCCACCATGGGAAGGTCCATACACCGTAGCTGAGGTGCTGAAGCCCAGAACGTACAAGCTAGCGAACAATAAGGGCGAAACCTTCACCAACGCATGGAACATCGAACAACTACGTCGTTTCTACCTCTAGGGCACGATGCCCTTGTACATTCTTGCATGTTTCGTATATTTTCGCATGACAAATATAAGAAGTACTTTCGATTATAAGTTCAAACTTATTATTATACATGCAAGAGGTAGCCTCGGCCCTGTCTCGCCAGAGTCGAGCCTCCCTCGGGGGCTAACAGGGGGGAACCCCCTAAGTTCCTAAAAATACGAATGATTTTTTTAAAAAAATTGAGCGTCTTCTTTTGCTTCGTAACTAAGTAGAAAATGCCTCGAACTCCCTCGAGGTCGATGAGGGCTGTCGAGCCGGGAGCTCTCCTACGCCCCAGGGCTATGGTACCTCCACTCACTCCCCCTCGAGGGATACGAGTATGCGTCGAACGCTTAGTCGAAAAGCAAGGGTCAGATTATCGAAGCTCGAGCGTCTCTTCTTTCCTTCGCTTCGACGTGCTTCGCGACTAAGAAAAAAATGCCTCGAATTCCCTAAGGGTCAAGGGCTGTCGAGCTGGGAGCTCTCCTATGCCTCTGGGCTATGGTACCTCCACTCGCTCCCCCTCAAGGGATACGAGCACGCGTCGAACACTTAGTCAAAGAAGCAAAATCTAGACGAAAGAAAACAAAGAAGGCTCGAACTTAAAATATTTAGATGCATTACGATAGATGCATAAATGTTTTAAAGGCCCTCGAGGCCACGCTGAATACAAGTTACAAAAAATAACTTATTTACATGGGCACCTTCACCTAGTTTTTCCTACAGGCCCGCTGCGCCGTCTCCGCCGTCGCCCTCCTCGACGGTGTACCCTTCGTCTTCGCGGGGGAGGACTTCATCCTCGAATAGCTTTGCCAGTGCTTCCCCCGGCCTTTCAGCATCCTGGATCAGCCCTCGGCATCACTCCTCGTTCTCGGCATCGATCTTTGAGATGTCAGGGACGAAGCCTTGGGCAACGACGTCCATGTCGAAGATGAAGCCGGAGGAAACCACCGCCAGCGTGCGCTTCATGCCAGTATGAAGCGTCTCCCACACACGATCCCGAAGGGTGGCGTCAAGGTAGTAGAGCCGGTTGACGAGCGTGGCTCGTGGGACGTCTTCTTCGGCCTCCTCGACGGGCCCAACCTCCCAGGAGGTGGAGAGCCTGTTGATGGCGACCCGGAACCTGCTGAGAAGCACCCCCTCCACCTCGAGGCTCTCCTGCAGTGCCTTGGCGGTGGCCTGAGTGGAAAGCAGCTCGGCCTCCAGGCCTGAAAGACAAAACAAGGGTTAAGCAAGTCATACAGGAAGGAATAGGCCAAAGCCCACCAAGGAACTTACTGGCACAGCGGGTCTCGAGGGCGCTGCGGTCCCCCAGCACAGCGTCGCGCTCTGCCCGAACCTCGTCCCGCTCCCACTGTGCCTCCTTGAAGGCTCGGGTCACCTTCGTCTTCTCACACTGGAGAGCCTCGAGGGCGCCACGAGCCAAGATGATGACTTGCTCCTTCTCTTGAAGGGTAGCCTTCATCGCCTCGAGCTTGGTCTCCAGGCTGTCGGATTGACCCTTCTCCTCCTTGATCAAGGCGGAGAGGGTGTCACGCACCGTGGAGACTTCAGCCATATTGGCCTCGAGCAAGCTGATACGCTCCACGGAGCCTCGAGCCTCCTCCATGAGCAACTTGACGTGCTCTTGGGCGCGAGTGCCCTCGCTCTTGGCCTTCTCCGCCTCGCCCTTGGCTGCGTTGGCCTCCTCCTTGGCCTGCTTGAGCTCCTCCTTGGCTCGGGCGGCTTCGCCTCGGGCTACCCCGGCGTCCTCCCTCGCCCGGGCAGCCTCCTCCTTGGCCTTGGCGGCCTCCTCCTTGGCCTGCTTCAATTCCTCCTCGACCTCGGCCACCCTGCTTTGTGCAGATCGGTCGACCTTGAGTTGGCGAAGCACTTCCTCTTGGCCGTTTTGTGTCTCGTGGAGGAAGTATGACATGGAGTGGGAATGCCTCCGCAAGTCCTAGAAATGGAAAATCGAGGGTTAAGGCGATCCATACAGGAAAAGACAAAAACCGTACGTGATCCAAACAAGGACTTACCGCGAGACTCTGGTCGAGATCCCCAACGAGCTCGACACCCAACTTGAGGAAGTGCTGCAGCCACGCCCGTGACCACTCCACGTCCTCCCAGCACTTGACCTCCGCCGGGTCATCCATCACGATTCCGGGAGCGCTGGAGTCACTGAGCTCCTAGAGCGTGATGCGCTCCTTGCCCCAGTGCAGGAGGACCGCCTCTACCTTGATTCACGCCAAGGACTCGATCTCCTCTGCCACGTCATGTGGGGTGCCACGATACTCCGCCAACTCGGCAGCCGTCTCCTCCGGCCGCTACGCCTGCGGAGCGAAAACCTCTGGCTCCTCCGACGGCGCAGCTAACGACTGCGGTGGCTGGCTCGACGCTGGCTCAGGCACCTCCTGAGGCGGTGGAAGGGACGAGGCCGTCGCTTCCTCCAACGCCACATCCTGTGGCGCCGGCATGTCCACCATCGACACGTCTGCCGGCAGGCTTGGTGCCGAGGTCTCCTCCTCGAGCTGCGTTGAGGGTTCCAGCTCCGCTTCTTGTAGCAGCTCGTCGAGGGTGATCACGGACACCCACTGTTTCAGGAGTCCCGAGACCTCCCCCGTCTTCGATGGTTGGGGCAGCTCCTGCGCCGGCCCACGAACGGGCGTCGATAGCCCAAAGCCACAACCTGCTTGATGGACCACCGTACGGACCAAGACTGTACTCTCAAGGGTGCGACTCGGGCGACTCCTCGAGGACGGAACTCCGCCCGAGCGAACGGGCCGGCCTCGAGGACGGAACTTCACCCGTGTGAATGGGCAGCCCTCGAGCGTGGTAAAACCCTCGGCTACCTACTCCCAGTACGGATCCAGGCGTATTCAATGTATTTTACCTGCTCCTGCCTAACCATATGGCCACAGTTATCGAAACAGCTGCGGACATGGCAGTCAAAGCTTGCATTTACCGCCCATACCCTGGAATCCCGCGGATCGTACCTCACTGTCGTGCCATACCGAGCATTGTGCCCCGTCCGGCACCCCCTCGAGACGCATATTCCCTGCATATTCCGAGATTTGACCTTATCCAATGAGCCTCGACCCCCTCGACTCGAGCCCCTCGTCTCGACCCAAGGCCTCGACCGTCGCCCCTCGACACGTCACGCTGACTCTCGAGCGGGACTTCAACAACTTCAGTCAACACTTCAACAACTCTCGACGCGACGGCTGCAGGGCTTCCCATACCGACGTACGCCACTACAGCGGCACCGACATGATCGGCATCAACGTCATACGTCACCGACCACGTTAGCACTAAAAATATGTACTCCTGTGCCCCTCCTTCGCCTATAAAAGGGGGAGCCAGGACTTTAGCCAGGGGATCCGAGATAGAAGAGAACCTAGAACTTCATACGCTAAGGCTTAGATCATAGAACAACACCGTGAGACAGTGTAGAGAGCTAAGCGCCCGAAACGCTCGAGCTCAAGCCCACACTTCTCACACCCGATTGTATTCACCCCTGTATTAGCGCTTCGGTGCAAGATAACACGAACTATCCTCCCCCCGCTGGACGTAGGGCCTTCTTTGCCCGAACCAGGATAAATCGCCGTGTCCTTCTTGCACACCCATCGGATTAAGGGAGCACGCAATTACGAATTTACTCGTTGGTGTTGACCCCCAGGGTCGAAACACCGACAAATAGACTATAGATCCACAATAACCGGTACAATGTTCCTTAACGAGTTTAACACTATTCCAAAATGAATTTTACTGTTTATTAACGGGTCTAACACTGTTTTAAAACGGGTATGCACTGTTCTTTAGCGAGTCCGATACTGTTTACTAATGGGTGCACACGGTACCTTACGTGTTCGCCACGTGAAATGCATCTACGTACGTAAGAGCGTATGCGGAGCTTATTAAAAAATGCTTGCATGTCATATTTAGAAGTGTCCAAAAATTTTAAAACTTTACACACTAATAGAAATGTACCAAATGAGTATTGTACCAAATTTTAAGATACAAACACATTTTGTAAAAATGTGTATGAAATTAACAAAATTTAGCCATCATGATCTTTTGTCCTCTAGTGGATGAAATTTATTTTTTTTCATATGAATTTTTACAAAATTTGTTTGAATCACAAAATTTGATACAATGCTCATTTGGTATATTACTATTGGTGTGTAAATTTTAAAAAATTTTAGATACCTCTAAATATGACATGCAAACATTTTAGAGTAAGCTCCGTGTAAACTCTTACGTACGTCATTTTCGCTCTAGGTTCGATACTGTTCCGCACCGGATACGTACTGTTTTCTTAGCGGTTCAGCACTGTTTACGGCGGGTTTATTTTTCTACCTCTTTTTTTCCCTCCCCCCTCTTCCCTTCCTCCCTCTCTCTGCCTGTTTCGCGCGGGCGCCTCTCCCTAGGTTTTTAATATACATTCGGTTAAACTTTAATTAAATTGATTGATTTTTGAGAAGTGAGAATTCATTTTTTTAGGACGGGAAAGTATATGCTAGTTTTTCAGCTAAAAACATCACCATGTGTGGGCGTCTGTTGTTATCAATTCAGAGGACCCACGTGTCTGGTACGATATCTTGTGGATGTGATCCTGATGTGGTAGGTGTCATATATATAGACAACCAGACCGGTTTGCTCAGATCAGTCTGAACCACACCCTCAGTCGTTGGACGGTTTAAACGAACTTGAAATTGGCTTGACCTCTGCGTTTGAATAATATACCGCCCATGCACGAGTAAAAAGAAAAGTTTCCTGTCTCTGATTTCAAGTTTTCAACAGTTTACCTAAGCTTTTATATATATCGATCCGCTCCTCTAATTCTGCGCACATAAATGTGCTCCAGTCTGTGTCAAGCTTTGGAAGTTCTACTTCTACGTACTACTGCTTCTTCATGATTATCACTTCCTTTGCGTCACTTTCGCCCTGATTTTCATCAGTAAATTAAACGCGTCTTCTTCCTATCCGCACCTATATGGTTGGATGGTAAGAGACGCCGCTGCACGCTTTCTATCAACCAGAATTCAAACTCAATCATGGATACTTTTTTAATGAAAACAAATTAAAGCGAGATCGACAGAGATGCTATTGCAGATAGCAGGTTTCGCACTCTTAACCGTTGTAAAAGTAATAAAGGAAGGTCTGATTGATCCCATATAAACGTAAAAAAAGAAAACTATATTTGTGGTGGATCGGCATAGCCCATATAGTCCAGTAAAGTAATATATTAACTATGCCAGTTTGAACGTGTCATCCATGCATGGAGCCGATTTTATACATACACCAATCGATGAAGGTGAAATGTCAATTATATATTCCTAACCAGAGCAATCACATTGCCTTTTTTCTTTGATAAATAAAAATGTGTTTTGGTACCTAGACATGTCCACCAAAATAAGCTTATGCTAGCTAGAGTTTCGTATAACTCACTCTTTATCCAAACATAACCTCATGATGGTTAGCACTAGCACTATGAGATATTGTTATGCATCGCCACAGTTGGCAGTGAGATCGACATGCCACCTTATTAATCCATATATATTATATTTATATATAATAGAAAAGGGTAGGAAAGGAGAAAATTAATAATCTGGATAACAAAAAAAAATACTAGAGTACTTAGAACTTTAGACTTCAGAAGGAGGAAAAAAAAAGGAGGAGCAAGGTTCAAAAAATAAACAAAAAAGGAGGAGCAGCAATAATTACGTTACCGTCTTACGGACTGAATAACGCGTGCATGCAGGAATCTCTGGTACACGGCTGCTGTGCTGACCCTCTGACCCAAACAAATTGTGTGTCGCTGTATGCATGCATGCATGATTTCAAACACTGACTACGCCACTAAAATTCGCCATGCATGCAGACACATGGCGCAATTCATTGCATGCACGCGATTGGTTCGTGCATGTTGTACATTAAAATCTCGCAGTAAGAAGACCTCTTCTATTCCTAGAGCAGTAAATTGCATCCCTGGGGCCGTTGTCTCAGAATGCACAGTTAATTATAATGGCACTCCCTCCGGTATCTACATACGTATCTAGTTAACTTTCAAAATTTAACCATCAAAGTATATCTAGACTGAAAACATAAAAATCGTATCCGTATATTCCAGTTAAATTCAGCTTTGAAAAAAAAATAATGATGGATTGAGATGGATGGATACTATGCTTGCTCACACCACTTTTAAAGCTGTTGTTTTAAGGTGAGATGCTTTAATTGTTATAGCTGGTCCAGTGTGTCCTAGGCCTTTTGGAGCGCAGTTTCGGTTATAAGCGGGCCGGGTGTGAGATCCAAAATGCAACATCTTTTTTTTTTTTGAAAACATTAAAATGCAACATCTTTTCTTCAACACCATTCCTCGTAGCACTCTCTGTTTTGTCATTAAAAGGATGGCACTGTAGACAAAAGTTTTCGGAACGGGCCCATCTACCGTTTCCCACTTTGTTCGTACGCTGGGCCTCTTACAGCCTGTTCGGCAGGGCTGGATGGGCTGGGCTGGCGCTGGTGCTGAACGATCAAGCAAACAAGTTGCTGGCAGCAATCAATCGTAACCTGCCAGCTTCCAACCAATTTAAATTAGTTCGCAGAGCGGTCGGTGTTTTTTTTTTTTTGGAAAGCAGCCGGTGCTAGTTTCAGCCGTTCGTCTGGTGCTAGGCTGCCGAACGGCTGGGCTGACTAGCCAAGCCAAATCTAGTCCAGCCAACAATCAGCCCAGCCTACGGAACAGGCTGTTAGTTAATCTAACACAGTGCAATCTGATGGATGCATGACTGCCTGCCACATCCCTACGCGACCCCCAGATCGATCTATCTCCAATCAGTTTGTAGGAAACATGTGACTAGGTTTTCTTTCGAGTATACCTGTCTTGTGGGCTAGGCTGCTGCTCGGATCAGATCACTGGACGTCCCTACCGATCTGTGGTTGCACCCAGACCCAGAGCGCGTTAAGAGGTCCAGTTCCTCCGTGCGCACGGGTCGAGTGACGAGTGCGGATTACCACAAGGCACAGGCAGAGAACAACACCAGAGTCACGGACACACCAGAAGAAACGCACGCTTGTGTTGTTACGCATGCATGGTGTCCCGCAGCCGCAGGTTCACTTTGCAGGCCGGTCTGAGCCTCGCTCGCTGTGCCACCAGAAAAAAGAGGCCGTGAGCGAAACCAGATTGCATGATCCTGGGGGCAATCCAAGACCACACTAGCACTGCGGCTCAAGCTGGTGCCGGTGCTGGTCCATGGATTTTTTTTTTTTTTTGAGAATTACATGGTCCATGGAAAAACCGGGGACTAGCACTGCGGCTCAAGCTGGTGCCGGTGCTGGTCCATGGAAAAACTGGGGTGGGCTGGGTTTAGATTTATTATTCTTGGGCTGTAAAATATCGAGCCAGAGGCCGGGGCCAGGCTAGTATAGGGAGGCAAAACGGGCAGAGCTGTACGATGACATGTGCAGCCGCTGCTGATGATGTCTGGACAGTCCCGCTCACGGGTCCACCCTCGCTGCCTTGATGGACCCCGGGATATACGTACCCCTGCAGCTGTTGTGCGGCTCTGCAGCAGTTACCACTACCATGCTTATCCGTTGGCCCCGCCGACCCGGCCTCTGTATCTTGGGATACGTACGCATACTTACGTGACGGCACTCGTGGTCTGCTGCGCGTACAGCGTACCAGTTGCGAGTGGGCACGCTGGACTGGCCCAGCGCTGGAGCTCCGGCGGCATTGGCCCCAGCCCGGCCGGCAGCTCAGCGAGCGACGTCAGTTGCGAGTGGGCACGCGCATGCGGCTGGCGGTCCTGCAGCAGCAGCAGCCCGGTACGGTGCATGTTGGTCAGCTCATCAGTTATGTTCTGCTGCCGCCGCTGCTCGATTGGTGCGCGCTCGTGCAGTGCATGCATGCATGCAACTCGCTGGCGCAGCCGCGCAGCAGGGGCCGGTACTACGCCGCCGCATGACCATGCGCCACCCATGCATCATCAGTTGCCCGGAATTCCAGGCTCCACAACCACAGAGGACTCAGGCACCAGGCTACCCATATCACGCTGAACCATGCGCTTTGCCTATGCGTCCAGATGATGGTACGGTACGGTATCCGGCCAGTGAGTGACCAGCGGTCGCCGGCCGCTCGGGCGCGGACGACTCGCCATGTCCCGCGCGGGGCCGGGGGCGGCGGCGTTCGGGTCGCCGGGATGCGTGCGGCCGGCCGGCCGGGAGCCGTTGGCGTACGTCGTACTTGCCCGATCAAGTAACCTCCTCTTTCCGATTTGATTCATGGACCAATCCGAATTCCAATCAGCTTGCTCGTGAGAATCCGTACGTTCGAATGGAACTCACCTTTCATGTACGTGTTCTAAGCTGTTTTTTGCAGGCTCTATTGGAAACAGTTTCGCACATGAAACTTGTTATTATTTAGTCGTGCTCTTGTTTGGGAATGAGTAGGATTAAACCGAAAATGATACATTTTTACAACTTCACCTCACTTGTGGACTGAATTGCGTACGATTGCCAGATCTGCATGCCCACCTGCGGCGGTTGGGGCACGGACGAGCGCCATTTTCCGTCGACGATAGTACCGACAGAGAAAATGGTCTATCGACAGGAAAATCAGCTTACCGACAGAAAAATCGCATTTTACTGTCGTCCTATTCCTGTCGGTTTTCTCTGTCGGTCCGTGCTACTACTGTGCGTATTGAAACAACAACATCGGCCAGATGCAGATCGTGCCGCGCGAGGCTAGCGCGTTGTGCAGTCCAAGGACGACGACGGCAGCGGGCGCCGGAACCGCAGCGTCCAGCGAGGCATCCTCCATCAGTACGTACTTGTTCGGTCTCGGCACGGTATGTGTACCACCGGTCCTGGTCAGATAATCAGATAATAGTCTACCACAACTCTAAATTATTTCGAAGATGCGGTGATGCTTGACCAATATTAGATGACAAACGTTAACCGGTTAACGTACGGGCCGGCAGCTGCTAGGAAACACGATGCACAGTACTATATAGTACTAGATCGATAATCTCCATTTAGCCGTGGGAATGATGACGAGTTGACGACGGTAAGAAATATTAATGCTGCGTGCAGTTGCAGCACACGGCTGCACCCGCACGCTCTCCCCATTTACACAACCGGCGCGCGCGCGCGTTTATAACCTGTTCCGCGATCGCGAATCTCTGAACACGCATGTGCAGCACGTACGTACACGCTCGTAGTAGTAATATGCATGTGTCCAATTGTTATTACAAGCTGATCGATCGACCATTCATTAGAGATCTGTGCGTGGGTATTGAACCGGCCGGTCGGCCGCTAGCTAGTGCGTGTCAGAGATAACAATAGCTGCAAGAGATCAAACACAAACGGCATGCGTGGAGTCAGTGCAACGGTAGGCAAAATTTACGACTGGTTGTACGAGAGTGATGGCTGATGAGCCGGCCGGCATATCCATGCTCACTACTGCTGGTCTGCTGCCCTGCGCAGAGGATCGGACACGTATATCTTGTCAGCCGCTGACAGAGCAAGTTAATTACTAGCTAGGCCTCTCTAAAGCAAACGCGGATTAGCGTTATTAATTAATGTTTGGGATAAAGGTCAAGGGCGAGAGATCGATGTCGATGCATATGGATGCAGCTGTCGCTGATGCTACAGGCGGGAAGAGAGAGGACAGAGGAGGGATCGAGAGCGCAGCAAGCGTGATGGACCTGATCGGAGCCGCGTAGGATGAGATGAGCAGTCACGACTGCATGGCGATGGCCACCATGCAATGTCCAGAGCGCCCGTCGCGATCAGACGACCGTGCTCTGCCCGCCGGCCTACTCCATGCGTGCCTCCATGGCTCCATCGGTCGTGCTCGCACTGCGTGCATGTGCATGATCAGTGCTTGCATATGGTGGTTAGGTGGTAACAATAACATGCGGTGAGGTTGTTAATTTGCTTCTGCATGCGTATGCGCATTTGTGAGCGTACTGAGGGAATTCTATAGACCTAGTATTTAAAAAAACAAAATGAAAAGAAAACATGCTCCAGCTTCATGCTCCTAACAACGTGTGATGAGATGTAACGGCGTAGTCCAATGGGCTCGTACAAACATGCCAGAGCAATTTGGTTTGTGGGCTGCATTGTTCACCTGGGCTGGGCCTGGTAAGGATCGCGTAGCGGCCCGCGTCGCGGTCGCCAACAAAAAAATACAGCCCTCTCAAAAGAAAAATACAGCAAAAATATTTGGAAGCCACAACTGAAGTTATATCAGAGCCAGGTTTCGATCCTGGGACCTGTGGGTTATGGGCCCACCACGCTTCCGCTGCGCCACTCTGATGGGTGTGCTCAGATATCCCGTCAAATCTTCTTCACATGATGACTTAAGCGTCTAACTTTGAGGCATTAGCTAGGGTGGCCCAGACACTTTGCTTACCAAACATCACGATGATATTATATTATAATTATTATTGTCCCCTGGGTCAGTGCCTCAGTGGGTACGGTGCAACTGTACCAGAACCTCTGCCACGTTATTATATGTGTTAAGTGATTAGTTAATACCAAAACCAAATCAAAATACCATCATCTTCTCATACATAGTTAACTCATTTCAGCAAGGGACGAAAGGAAGAACAACCAGGAGAGAAGAGAGTTTCTCTACCTCACAATCGGTTGTTTGCCCCCCCGTCACACCTTTTATTTTTGCATTGTTCATCTTCTACCTCCTCTAGCCGGCGTCTACTGCCCTGTCTTGACTGACTTTACCACCCACGGATACTTCCCTCTTCCCCTCCACCCACTGCACTACTGCCTTCTTCAACTCGGTGAGCTAGGTCGTCGCCATTTTCTCCAACTCTGACTAGACTCGCTCATGCTCAATCTGGCTCTTGGCTACCGCTACCACCGCCTGACCACCATCCCTACTGTCTGGCATGTCCGTCTTCCCCAGCAGACCCCTTTGTGCCTACTAAAGTTGGAGAATAAAAAGGAGGGAGAGATGGGAGGGGGTGTGAGAGAGGCTCGTCGGAACCTTAGCCACCATCCCGCAATTGGGTAAGAAGACAGCGGGCACGCGTGAGGAAAAGACGATGTCATGGGCTTGAATCGGACGACCTCCACCGCCGGCCCCGTGCAAATCTGATGTGGCAAAAATTGTACGCCTATCTTCCCTGAAACCCTCAGTTGCCATATAACGTTATGTAAAGAAAACCTATTCAAACAAAAACAATTTTCTATGTCCACTAGAGTGATGAGGTTTTTTTTTTTTTTTTTTTGTAGCGTGGGCCAAACGGGTTGTTGTAATTAACGTGACAAGGACGAAGGCGGACATCATCAGTTCATCATCAAGAAAGAAAAAGAAGTGACTAAAAAAACGAAAGAGAAAAAAAAACAAGAAACTGATAAATAAAAAAGGGGAAAAGAAGATAGAGAGAGAAGGCAGGAGCCGTCTGGTTTTCCCAATCGGGTTTCTTCCCCGCCGCCGCTCTCCCTGTTTCTAGTGTCCACCCCGCTTCCGCCCGCGTCCACCCACCCGCGCCCCGCCCCCCGAACCCTAACCTCTGGCAGCGATGAGCGGCGGCGGGCCGCCGAAGAAGCGCAACTTCAAGATCGAGATGTTCAAGAACCGTGTGGAGCTCGACCCCAAGTACGCGGAGCGGACATGGAAGGTCCTCGAGCACGCCATCCACGAGATCTACAATCACAACGCCAGTGGCCTCTCCTTCGAGGAGCTCTACAGGTTGGTCCACACCCTGCACAACCCACCCCGCGCAACTCACCTACCTGGCCAATCGCCGCTTTCGGCCTTCCGCTGACGGCCATTCGAAGAATTATTATGTGTTTCTGGAGTAGCGACTTGGTGCAAATTCGGGCAAAATTGTGTCTGTTTGGGATGATTATTAGCGGAACACCAGTTCCTGTGGATCCGTCCTACCCCTCTATATAGATATTTGATTGCTATTAGCCGTGATTATTCGAGACTGATTTGTATGTAGGAACTGATGTTACATTCCACTTCATGTGACTGTGTAATCAGTAGATTTGTGTTTGATTTATTATGATCTCTCCAAATCTGTGTCTGTTGAACCCTTTTTTTTTCAGAAAATTAGTTAGCAAATTTACTAGCACTGATTGCTGTCCAAAAATATCTGGTGTGGCGCGCGGATGCAGGTGCACTACACCAAGATATAGTGTGGCCTAGCCTCGATTGTAACCTTTTCTCTCCCTGTGTGCAGGAGTGCCTACAACATGGTGCTTCACAAGTATGGTGAGAAGCTGTATGATGGCCTTCAGAACACAATGACATGGCGCTTGAAGGAAATATCAAAATCCATAGAGGCTGCACAGGGTGGTTTATTTTTGGAGGAGCTGAATGCAAAGTGGATGGATCACAACAAGGCACTACAGATGATACGCGATATTCTTATGTACATGGACAGGACTTATGTCCCCACATCTCATAGGACACCTGTTCATGAGCTTGGTCTGAATTTGTGGAGGGATCACATAATTCACTCCCCCATGATCCATAGTCGGCTGGTTAACACCCTTTTGGACCTTATAAAAGGGGAAAGAATGGGTGATGTGATTAACAGAGGCCTGATGAGGAGCATAACAAAGATGCTGATGGATCTGGGTCCTGCTGTGTATCAAGACGATTTTGAGAAACCATTTCTGGATGTTTCAGCCAGCTTCTACAGTGTGGAGTCTCAAGAGTTCATTGAGTGTTGTGACTGTGGGAACTACCTTAAGAAGGCCGAGAGGCGTCTAAATGAGGAAATGGAGCGTGTCTCACACTATTTGGATGCTGGCAGTGAGGCAAAGATAACTAGTGTAGTGGAGAAAGAAATGATTGCCAATCACATGCACAGATTGGTTCACATGGAAAATTCAGGCCTTGTTAACATGCTAGTAGATGACAGGTATGAAGATTTGGGTCGGATGTACTCCTTGTTCCGAAGGGTTCCTGATGGGTTATCAACGATTAGGGATGTCATGACTTCTTACCTGAGGGAAACAGGGAAGCAGTTAGTAACGGATCCAGAAAGTTTGAAAGATCCAGTCGAATTTGTCCAACGCTTGTTAAATGAGAAGGACAAGCATGATAAGATCATCAGTGTTGCTTTTGGCAATGACAAAACCTTCCAGAATGCTCTGAATTCGTCTTTTGAGTATTTCATCAACTTAAACAACCGATCACCTGAATTCATATCATTATATGTTGATGATAAACTCCGCAAAGGACTTAAAGGGGCTACAGAAGAAGATGTGGAGGTTATACTGGATAAAGTCATGATGCTGTTCCGATACCTCCAGGAGAAGGATGTGTTTGAAAAGTACTATAAGCAGCATTTGGCGAAAAGGCTCCTGTCTGGCAAAACTGTTTCTGATGATGCTGAGAGAAGTATGATAGTTAAACTCAAAACAGAATGTGGATACCAATTCACTTCCAAGCTAGAGGGCATGTTCACTGATATGAAAACTTCCCAGGACACAATGCAAGACTTCTATGCCAAGAAGTCTGAGGAACTTGGGGATGGCCCTACGCTTGATATCCACATTTTGACAACTGGTTCTTGGCCAACACAGCCCAGTCCTCCATGCAACCTTCCAACTGAAATTCTTGCAGTATGTGAGAAGTTCCGGGCATATTATCTTGGGACTCACAATGGCCGGAGATTGACGTGGCAAACAAACATGGGTACAGCTGACATAAAAGCCACATTTGGAAAAGGCCAGAAGCATGAATTGAATGTATCCACTTATCAGATGTGTGTTCTCATGCTATTTAACAATGCTGATGGATTGACCTACAAAGACATTGAACGGGATACTGAGATACCTGCCTCAGACCTAAAGAGATGTCTGCAGTCCCTTGCTTGTGTCAAGGGGAAAAATGTTCTCCGTAAGGAGCCCATGAGCAAGGACATATCAGAAGATGATACATTCTACTTTAATGATAAGTTCACAAGCAAGCTTGTCAAAGTCAAGATTGGGACAGTGGTAGCACAAAAGGAATCTGAACCAGAGAAACAGGAGACTCGCCAACGGGTTGAGGAGGACAGGAAACCTCAGATCGAGGCCGCCATTGTCAGGATCATGAAATCACGGAGGGTGTTGGATCATAACAGCATTGTAGCCGAGGTTACCAAGCAATTACAAGCACGTTTCTTGCCAAACCCAGTTGTCATAAAGAAGCGTATCGAATCTTTAATTGAGCGTGAATTCTTGGAAAGAGACAAAGTAGATAGAAAATTATATCGTTATCTTGCATAGAAAGCTCATGTGATAATTCATGAACTGTTGGCATCCTTCTGCTCTTGTAAAACAGTTTTCTTTATGCGCAACTTCTGTTTTATTAGTTGCATTGGCTGCTGGGTTCATAGATGTTCAAATATTGGTTATTGTGGATGGTGTATTGAAGATATTGAATTTTACTGCTCCAACACTTTCTCCCTTCGTTTGATGGTGGCAATGGTGCTATCACAGGTCTGTAAGAACTAAGAAGCCGTACTAATTTGTTTCTTGTGCTGCATTCATACTAAGATAGTTTCTGTTTCCTTTGGATCCGTTTCACCCTTGCACTTTTCCTAGTGCCATCTTTGCTTCTATGCCTTTTGCAAGCGATTCCTTTCGTTCCAAATTATAAGTTAGGACTTAGCTTTTGTTATGCATCTAGATGCCATACATAGTTTTTACTATGCTACGCATCTAGGATATTATTTATAATTTTTACTATGTATCTAGAAAAGTTAGAACAATTTATAATTTGAAATGCAGTATTATCCAGATGCCCTTTGTTTACGTGGAAACCTACATCCAGATGTTCTTTTAGTTTTACGTGGCAGTTGGCCATAAATACAATACCAACTTGTTAACAAGATTTGAAATGTTGCTTGAAGTACATTCAATGAACCAGTTTACAGTGTGTTCATCAGAGTCTGCACTGGCATGAGATTGTGTAATGTCAAACGAGCAAACACGCTTCATTTCAAAAATTCGGAGATGCAACAATAATGTACAATATGAATAAAATAAGCAAAGGCTGTACCGATATGTACTTAAAAGCCAGAAAATGGTACACGTTCGATGAGCTTAAAATACTCCCTACTCCCTCTATTTCAAATTGAGACGTTGTGGCTTTAGCTTTTGCTATGTACACTGTGTTTAGATACATATAGTAGAAATGGAGGCAGTATCATCATCCTAACACTTCAATTTGTTCAATGAGCATTTTTGCAATAATACAAAGCTGAAATCGAAATGAATTTTCTAACGAAGTGAAACCACTGGCATTTCTACATGTCTACCGCCAACGGCTGTGCAAACATTACTTCATTTCTCTTCTCTATAAACAAGCATGTTAGGCACATTGGCGCTGTTCTGGTCCTCTGTAAACAAAAGAAGACGATATCACTTTGGTTGACTGTCCTGCATGATTGGATGCAGCAAGGACAAGATCAACATGTACCCTAAGTGCAAGAGCTGGATGAATGGTACGCACAATAAACTGAAGTCACATTGCTGTTGATTCCTCAAATGGCAGCCTCAGCCTTGTATGAATGACGATTCGTGTCCAAACGAAGATTAGCTGGTGGTGGATCTGTAGTCTGGTTTGTTCGGTGATGGAACAGTTTAGCTATCACTCTTCTTTCGCAGTCCTGTTTCAACAACAAATCAACATCCATAGTATTAGATAGTGAAACATCCTCAATTTTCCACGAAGGGAAAATACACAGAATGGCGGATAATATAATAGTTTGAAGCTTCAAACCATCTCATTATCTCGCAATAGTCGATACAGGATCCATACATCGTACAAAAGATTACAATTAGGGGGAATTACATAAATAATTCATCGCCACACTGGCGGAATCATCAGAGTAGCAGCAGCCTCTGGAACAGCTGCAAAAGGCGGAAGTACAATAAAATCTCCAAAAAGAAGCCTGAGCGTAGGAACGAGACGTCTACTCCTCCTCATCGTCATAGTCGTAGTCGGGCTCACCTGCCAAATAATTTTCAGTACGGTTTGTACTGGCCACATCTCCCACCCTATGCTTTGCTTTTGCTATGTAGTATTTGGTGGGATGCAAGGATATAATCAAATCGACCTATTATGTGGCTGTAGTTTTCTATGCAAATAGTGACCAATATTATATAATATAATTCATCAAATTTTAATCCATCTCATCCACACATCCAAACCCATTCCATCACCATCACACACATCTCACCCTCTCGCACTCAGTCGACAGGTCCAACTCCCTCTCGGAGCCTGTCTCAGCGGCTCACAGCCGGAAGGGTAACACCAGGGGGAGAAATAGAAGGACTCCTCTCACTACTCCCGAGAAGCGTGGGTCTTAGGAAAGAGCCATACCAGTGGCCCACGGACTATATATAGATTCATAAACTCTGCAGAGCGTGTACTCCCGTAACCACAAGATCACTATCATCGGCGGTGCCCCGCTTAAGCTGATTCCGGCTGCTTTCTAACCGGTGCGATGCCACCCTACCACTCAGTACTGGGACATCCCGGATAGGTACCACCGGCACACTGAGACTGTGAGACATAGTACCGGGCCCCCGTGGTCACTATGCTGTCTAAGGAGGGTGTGGGTCTCCACGCCCGTACCTCCCGACACTTTCTGCTAACAACCTAGTAGTAGTGGCACCGTCCTAGCTAGTCAGACATCCGTCTCCCGCCCATTCAAGAGCGAGTGGTGAGCACGTAAGTCCCAAGGTTCCGGTCCTCAAGAGATATCAGGTCCTAGGGGGGGGATCAGACAGGATTATCTTCTCTTTTGGACTACAACAGTCCGTGCTACAACAGCACCTCCTTCCCGGGGCTTCGCTCCACGAAGGTTCTCACCCCCGGGATCTCCTTATGCATCACAATGTGCCCGCCACAAGCACCTCACACGGGAATGCCCAGAACACATTCCCCGGCAAGACTCGCCCACATGGCTCGTCGTAGAATCCTGTCCGATCGACTCAACCCTCACCACACACCCAAGACGCACGCAGCACTCTCCCCAAGTAAAGTGGCACCACGTGCCTTAACCATATGACCATACTCTCCACCACGCATCATTATCACACAGATATAAGCGTAGTAGAAGTAAAGCATCATAGATAAAATAAGCAAGCGTCTAGCCTATCAGCAGGTGTGCAGGAGTAAGGTTGCGACAAGGTAAAGGCTCATCAGGCAGTTCTACCATGCAACCTATCATCAGGTGATATTCATAATTAAAGCACTAGCAACTAGATATTATGCCATGCGTAATAGGATCTACGAGGTTGGGTGGGGTGTGGCACCTGTGAAATCTTCACCGAGCTCCTCCTCGTACTCGTAGTCGTCCTCCTCAAGCTGATCCTCCTCTGAAACGAGACATAATAGCCGCGTTAGCGGCTCCTATAGAGTCAACACAAAGAAGCAATAAAATTCAATAACTCCAAATGCACTCATACACAAGCCTATGACGTAGAGCTTATTTTTATGAAAATTTGGACACTTGGTTCATATTTTTCGGAGTTCGTACGAAGAAGTTATGAATTTTCGAAGTTTATTCTATTTTCGGAAAAAGAAAAAGGGCAGATTAACCTGGAGCTGACACGTGGCAGCTTCTGATTGGGCCACGTGGCGTGCAGAACAGTGCAGCTGAGGATGTGCTGACGTCATGCTGACATCAGCGCTGACGGGACCCAGTCAGCGGCTGACAGGTGGGATCCACGTTCTGGTCACTGACAGGTGGGGCCAGGTCAACGGTCAACGTTGACGGTCTCGACTGTGCCTCGAAAGGACAGGGCTGGATCTGGTTCGAGTTTGGTCGGCACTGTACACTCGAGGTGGGCGGTCCGGTCGACCCCTCGAGGACGGAGCTCGCTCTGGCGAACGGACTGGCCTCGAGAACGAAACCTCGCCTGGCGAACGGACTGGCCTCGAGAACGAAGCCTCGCCCGGCGAACGGACTGGCCTCGAGAGCGAAACTTCGCTCTG
Source organism: Bothriochloa decipiens (assembly GCA_023333625.1). Lineage (NCBI taxonomy): Eukaryota > Viridiplantae > Streptophyta > Magnoliopsida > Poales > Poaceae > Bothriochloa > Bothriochloa decipiens. The sequence goes on along the minus strand of CM041635.1, from coordinate 52,072,025 downwards.
CGAACGGGCATGACCTCGAAGACGGAACTTTGTTCGCACGAAAGGGGCAGCCCTCGAGAACAGTGTGCCCCTCGAGACTTGACCATCTGGCCTCGAGCCGGGACCTCGACTCGGGCAGGACCTCGATTAGGGCCAGGACCTCGACTCGTCGGGCGGACCATCGACGAATGTCGGGTGAACCCTCGACTCCGTCGGGCGGACCCTCGACTCGTCGGGCGGACCATCGACGGATGTCGGGTGGACCCTCGACGAACGTCGGGCGGACCCTCGACTCGTCGATCGGACCCTCGACTCGTCGGGCGGAACCTCGACTGGTCGGGTGGACCCTCGACGAATGTCGGGCTGACCCTCGACTTCGTCGGTCGGACCCTCGACGAATGTCGGAGCTTAAGCTGAGCTACGTGGCTGGTCGGCTAGGTGCTCTAACTCGGGGAAATCGACCCTCAAGCCGGTGGCGGTCAGCGAGGCGCGGCAGCAGCGTTTGGCGACGGCGAGGCCAAATCTGCCGGCGAAACCGGGCGTTGGTCTCCATCTTCCTTCTTGCCCTTCGATGGGAGAAGCTGGGATCTCCATGAGCTAACTACCGGGGCTGGTCGAGGCACGGCGGGGCGTGCGCGGCTCGGCGGCCACGGCGGACGCTCCGGCGGCCAGAGTCCGGGGAGGCCAGAGCTGCAAAAGTGCGTGGCTCCAACTGTGGCCCGTGCCGGCTCCAAGAGGTTGCCAAAAACGTGCTCTAGACTACGGCGAAGCTATCGGTCGCGGTAAGGAAGGAAACAGGGGTAAGGGGTGCGAGAACATCGGTGGCCATGGCCGAGCAGGGCGAGGGCGGGGATGCTTACTCGCGCAGCGACGGTCGAGGCAGGTGACGCAGGCTTGGTGGCGACTCGGTGCAGGGGAGCGAAGCCGGGCGTCGAGGTGGGTATGCGGCGCTCCCAGGTCCTCCTCAGCGCGCGGACGGCGGCAGCAGCAGCACTCTAGCTCCGCCTCCTTCCTGCTCCTCCCTCCTTCTCTCTCTCTCTCGACCGATCTGGCGGCGGTCTCCACAAAGACGGCGGGGCGATGGGGAAACCCTAGAGGCCAGGGTGCTCCTCTTTAAATAGGCACGGCGGCCGGCCATGGACGGCGGAGGCAGAAGATGCCCATCGGGCGGCTGTGCGCGGCCACGATTAGGGTTAGGGTTCGGTGAAGCGCGGCGCAAGCAGACGGTTAGATGGACGGCGCGGGACGCGGCCGTACTCGGGCGGACGGCGGAGGCGCGCGGTGCACAAAAATGGTGCATCGGACGCGACGCGCGGTCGACCAGAAGTGGTAAAAGGTGGAAGCTGACAGCACGGTCCCACGCGTCAGCGAGAGAAAGGGGAGGGCGCGGGCGCATACGGCGGCAGGCCCTTGGTGGGCCGCCTTGTTGGGCCGGCGGTCGGGCGGGCGCGCGAGCGAGCGCGTGTGCGCCGACGGTCGAGCGCGTGACGGGGCTGGGCCGCTGGCTGGGCCAGCGGGGGTCGGTAGCAGGCATATATATATATATACATGTATTAAAAGGTTATTCGATTTTTATTAACATCACATAAAATCGAATAAGAGGCGAATCAAACTCTGGTTATTAAATGCAATGCTTGGGCTAACGTCAGGTGCTATTTGTGCAACTAGGTTTCCTACATGACATCCACCATACACCGGTAAACTTTAGAAAAATTTTTAAAAGCCCGTATTTTCAGAGACCGGATTTCTAGGGTTGTTACAGTCCTACCCCCTTATGAGAATCTCGTCCTCGAGATTCAAAAGTGTAACTTACTCTTCAAAAAGGTAGGGGTAGAGCTTCCTCATTTCTGACTCTTTCTCCCAAGTTGCCTCCCGTTCTGTGTGATTGCTCCACTGAATCTTCAGATACGGCGTGCTGGAGCTTCTAGTTTCCTTGGTGGTTCTGTCCATAATGCGGACGGGGTGCTCTCTGTACTCCAAAGTGTCCTGAATATCGAGCGCCTCTGCGGGTATCGGATGCTCTGGCGGCTGCAAACACTTGCGCAGTTGCGACACATGGAACACTGGGTGTACTCCTGCCAGTTGTGGGGGCAACTCTATTCTGTAGGCAAGCTTGCCAATCCTTTCACTGATTCTGTACGGTCCCACATATCTTGGTGCTAGCTTTCCCTTTACATGGAACCTGACGGTCCCTCGAAGCGGGGAGACCTTGAGGTAGACATAGTCTCCTACCTCAAACTCGAGGTCTCTGCGCCTCTTGTCGGCATAACTCTTTTGACGGCTCTGGGCAATTTTCAGATTTTCCCGTACCTGGGCGACTCCTTCCTCGGCCTCCTTAATGGTGGCCGGGCCAAAGAACGATCTTTCACCCGTTTCAGACCACATCAAGGGTGTTCTGCATGGTCTTCCGTACATAGCTTCGAAAGGTGACATCTTGAGGCTAGCCTGGTAACTGTTGTTGTAGGAGAACTCTGCAAAGGGCAAGCTCTTCTCCCAGTCAGTCCCATATTTCAGAATACAAGCTCGAAGCATATCCTCAAGTATCTGGTTCACTCTTTCTGTCTGCCCATCTGTCTGAGGGTGGTATGCGGTACTGTAATCTAGCTTGCTGCCGATCGACTTGTTCAGGGCTTTCCAGAACTTGGACGTATACTGCGGTCCACGATCGGATATTATGCTTTTTGGGGCTCCATGCAGCTTGAGAATGTTCCCAACATACAAATCTGCTAGCTGGCCGACTCGGGCATCAGTCCTGATGGCTAGGAAGTGAGCTACCTTAGTCAAGCGATCGACTATCACCCATATGGCATCATGGCCCTTCGGGGTTCGAGGCAAACCCACAATGAAGTCCATAGAAATGCTATCCCACTTCCATTCAGGTATATCCAGTGGCTTTAGCAGCCCTGCAGGTTTCTTATGCTCAGCCTTGACGCGTTTGCAAATGTCACATCTAGCAACATGCTCTGCTATGTCTGATTTCATATTCTTCCACCAGAATTTCTTCTTCAAATCAGCATACATTTTAGTACTGCCTGGGTGGATACAATACTTGGAATCATGACCTTCTGATAGGATTTCGTTGCGGATAGCTGGGTCGGCAGGCACACAAATTCTGTCCTTGTACCAATAAGTGCCTAGCTCATCCTCACTGAACTCTGGGCACTTGCCTTGTGTCAGGAGTTCGTGTATCTCCCAAATTTCTGGGCACTGGCGTTGGGCTTCACGGATCCTATCCATGAGGGTGTAGTGTACGCGAAGCTCATTCAACAGGCCATGAGGTATCACCTCCATCTGTAACTCATCAATGCCCTTTTGCAACTCCGTGGGCAAGGCGGTGGTGAACAAGACATGACAATGACTTTTGCGGCTAAGAGCGTCAGCGACCACATTGGCCTTCCCAGGGTGATAGAGAATCTCCACGTCGTAGTCGTTAAGCAGCTCGAGCCAACGACGCTGTCTCATGTTCAGATTTTCCTGGGTGAAAAAGTATTTCAAGCTCTTGTGATCGGTGTAGATCTCGCATTTGTTCCCTATCAGGTAGTGCCTCCAAATCTTCAAGGCATGGATCACAGCTGCAAGCTCGAGATCATGGGTGGGGTAACGCTGTTCATGCTCCTTAAGCTGGCGGGAAGCATAGGCAATGACTTTCCCATTTTGCATTAGAACACAACCAAGCCCGAAGCGAGATGCATCGCAATAGACCACAAAGTCCTGGTGGATATCGGGCAAGGCTAGAACAGGCGTTGTAGTGAGCTTCTCCTTCAGGGTCTGAAAACTTTGTTCGCATTGGGGCGTCCATTCAAACTCTTTGGTCTTCTTCAGGAGGTTGGTCATGGGGCGAGCTATCTTGGAAAAGTTCTCGATGAATCGGCGATAGTAACCAGCCAATCCCAAGAAACTTCTCACATCAGTCACATTCCGTGGCTGCTCCCATTCCTTCACTGTCTCAATCTTGGACGGATCGACAGCTACTCCGTCAGCATTGAGCACATGACCTAGGAAAGCGACCTCCTCAAGCCAGAACTCACACTTGCTGAACTTGGCGTAGAGCTGATGTTTTCTCAACTTCTCCAGTACCATCCTCAGATGTTGTTCATGCGCTTCGGCGGTGGCAGAATAGACAAGAATGTCATCAATGAAGACCACCACGAACTTATCCAGCTCCTGCATGAACACTTTATTCATCATGTTCATAAAATAAGCCGGCGCGTTCGTAAGGCCGAAGGACACGACGGTGTACTCATACTGCCCATATCTGGTGACAAATGCTGTCTTAGGAATGTCCTCCTCTCTGATCTTCATCTGATGGTAGCCTGATCTGAGGTCAATCTTAGAGAAGTACTTGGCATTGCGAAGCTGATCAAGCAGGTCATCTATCCTCGGCAAAGGATACTTGTTCTTTATAGTTACGGCATTCAGGTTCCGGTAATCAACGCACATCCTCTGCGTTCCATCCTTCTTCTTAACAAACAGCACAGGAGATCCCCAGGGCGAGGCACTGGGCCTAATGAACCCTTTCTCGGATAGTTCCTCAAGCTGTTTCTTAAGCTCCTTAAGCTCGTCAACTGCCATACGGTAGGGTCGCTTGGAAATCGGACTCGTACCAGGCATCAGGTTGATCACGAACTCAACATCTCTGTCCGGTGGCATTCCTGGTAGCTCTTCCGGAAAGACGTCCGGGTACTCGCAAACTACGGGCACTTCCTCAAGTGACTTCTCTTCCAAGGCACACAGCATGGATATATCTGTCCCTTTGTTTGGCTCACATCTGACCTGACGGCCACTTGGATGGGTTATATCCACAAATCTGGGTGAGCAAGATATCACTCCTTTGTTCTGGGTTAACCAATCCATCCCTAGAATGACGTCTAGGCCTTCGAAGGGTAGTAAGGTAAGATCAGCAAGAAAGGTAAGACCCTCGATGGTGATACTCACTCCCTTACATATTTTGGTACAACAAATGTTGCCCAAGGGTGAACTGGTGTATAAGGCCTCTTTTCGTGGAGTGACAGGTATGAGGTGCTCTCGAGCAAACTTGGAGGATATATATGAACATGTAGCACCTGAATCAAACAGCACGGATGCCTTAATTCCATGCACTAAAAACATACCGTACACCACGTCGGGGGCACTTTGGGCAGCCTCTGCTGAGATGTGGGTGAGGCGGCCACGGGGCGCTCCGGATGGCATCTGCTTGTGCGGGGTGCCTTGGTTCTGCCTGGCGAGCGCTGGTGTAGCTGGTGCAGCCTTGTTTGGGCACTCGGCTGCCTTGTGACCTGGCTGGCCACAAGCGAAGCAAGTGTAGGTCATGCCGCCTGTGGGGGTTGGCGCGGCGGACCTCCACGTGCTACCTCCAGGTGCGGCACGAGCGTATGCTTGGCGGTCCTGAGCAGGGCGAGGGTAGTTGCTGGTGTGGGTACCACCGCCCCGGCTCGAACCGTGAGCCGCTCCCTGGGCGAAGCGAGAGCGGGGAGGCTGAGAGGTCTCACCGCGCGACCTCCGTGGGGCAGGTGCGCGGGAGGTGCCCTCAGTACGGCGCTTCTTGTTCTTGCCAAGCGCCTCCCTCTCCGCGAAAACCTCGTCGCGGTCCTTCTCAATCTCCATGCACCTGTCAATCAGGTCACGCAGGGTGTGGCTCTTGGTGCCTGAGAGAGAGAGCCTGATACGACTAGACAAGCCCTTGCGGTAGTAGTACATCTTCTCCTTCTCAGAGTTCACCACTGAGACGGGTGCATAGCGTAGCAGGTTGGTGAAGCGGGTGGTGTACTCATGCACCTTGTCAGCTCCCATTGAGATGTTACGGAACTCATTCTCCTTCTTCTCCAACGCACCTTCACGGATGAAGAATGCACGGAACTCGTCCACAAACTCATCCCAGGAGATGTTGGCGGGGTCTCGGTGGGTTTCGCAGAGGCTGTCCCACCAAGATCGTCCAGCACCCATAAGCTGGTGAGCTGCCAAGCCAACGCACTCCTCGTCAGTGCAGGTGGTCAAGTCCAGCTTCTTCTCAATCTCCTTAAGCCAATCATCAGCAGCGATGGGATCGATGCTGGTGCCGTCGAACGTCGGGGGCCTCAGCTTGAGAAAGAACTCCAACTTCTTGTAGAAATCATCGCGGGGCTCCCGGTGCTGGGGGTGCAGCACGCTCTCAGCTAAGACTCGAAGAAGCTCGGTCTGCTGGGCCATCACATCCGCCAAGAGTGGCACGGGAAGTGGTGGTGGAGCTGCATCTCCTCCTGCGGCAGGCTCGGGCTCAGCAGCAGGCTGTGGCTGTCTTCCAGCCGCGCCTCCGGCAGCTGGTTCCGGCTCAACTACCGGTGGTGGCGATGGGTGTGCAGGTCGCGGGGTGGCAGCGCGGGGTGGCTCCTCGAGGTCGAGGGGTATGCGACCAACGCGTGCGCGACCACTTCTGCGTCCGCGTCCCCTGGCGGGCACGGGTGAAGGAGAGCGGTTTCTCAGGCGGCTGGCACGACGAGTGGACATCCTGCTCAACAGAAACCTTAGATTAGGGCATACGCGCTTATTATAACTTTGATATTAAAGACATACTTATTTAAAATAATTTTAAAACATTGCTAATTTATCCAACACTCAGACGAAGAAGCATGAAGATCCAATAAGATGCGATAAAAACCAAATCATTCATTACATCAGGGAGGTTACATGGCGATGTCTTTAGCGGCTACGCTTGGAGACTCGCGAGAAACGTACTACACGTAGGTAGTCTAGCAAAAAGGGTGGACAACTAATTAACATCATGGTGAGTCTGGTCACTTGGCCATACAGGGCTCATCACCTCCTGACCTGGTATTACTCTAGACCATCTCTAGAGGCTGGTCCAAACTGTAAGCTGTGGGAGGTATACTGATGCCAGAAGCCTGGATCTGCTCGTCAGTCATCTGAAGGCGAGAGACGTAGCGACGGGCCTCCTCGAGCTGAGGGGTGGACACTGCCTGTCCACTAAGTCCAGTGGTGGGACATCCACTCAAGTTGAGGCGAGATTGTCCCAGCTCAAATGTCTCAACCCTGACCCTCTTACGGGCACGTAAGGGAAGCTCATCCTGCAACTCCTCGTACTCTCTGACCCTCTTACGATCTGACCTCTTCCAAGCTTCCATAGTGCGTTTGAGCTTATCCATGAGGTATGCCGTCTTATGGACATAGTTGATCAAGTGTCCCTGGTTGTAGCTAGCAAGGGTGTATTCCTGTAGCAGCTTCCCACGTTGAGCCTTGCATTGCTCACGGAGTTTGTCCCTGTAGGCAGCATCTTGACTCTTTTCCTGGAATCTCTTTGCAATATCTTCGTTCTTCTCAGCCATAGTGGTCTCAAGCTCCCAGATGTTCTTGTCGAGTTGGCTGTTGTGTATTTGAAGCTTATCCATTTCGCTCATCAGACTAGTGATCTGATCCTGGTGAACGAGCTCTTTGCGTGCTATCTCACGCTCTAGATCTGCAATCTCTTGCTTCCATGCCGCTTCCTTAGCCTCCGACTTGTTGATCCTCTCATCAACTTCCATCAGGTAGCGACGATCACGGCGTCCCTTCCGCTCCAACTCAGCAATGTACATTTCCTGACACTGCATGTACATCATGGAGGCGCGGTGGCAGGGGTTGCGGTCGACTCTGGTATTCTGCTCGATGTAGATGACCTTTCCCCAAGTATCCTGCTGATCATCGAGGGCACGAGGAAGCAGACGAAAGCGACTTTCCTTCAGATAGTCAGCTCCGTTGCGCAGCACAGTACGGAGTGCCTGGCGCGAAACGGTCTGAACACACATGTCGGTGTCATTGTCGAAGGCGAAGTCAGTGAAGGCGGTAACTTCGGGCAGGTTCATGCTTGCAGGCACGTTGATGTGGACTGCCTTGTAGTCCTCGATGCCTCCTTCAAGGGTGGGCTTGCCGCGGCAAAGATACTCGACGTCTTCCACGGGAACACCTAACTCGGTGAGAACCTCGCGAAGCACGTGAGCATAGCCTCCATGCTCTGTTCCGTCGAGTCTGAACTCAACGATATCCATTGGTGGTAACGGACCAAGCGGCAAGTTGGGGTCCATCTGCAGGTGACACGAGAAAGAAGTTAGAAAAGTTGCAGAAAGAGGTAAGCCATGCATAAAAGCGTATGCAATGGTCGGTGTATAACCGAGAGATTTCAAGATTTTCCTAATTCTATCGTCCAATCCTATGGGTCTCGTCCTAGGGTCAAGCATGGCTCTGGTACCAACTGAAACATCCTCAATTTTCCACGAAGGGAAAATACACAGAATGGCGGATAATATAATAGTTTGAAGCTTCAAACCATCTCATTATCTCGCAATAGTCGATACAGGATCCATACATCGTACAAAAGATTACAATTAGGGGGAATTACATAAATAATTCATCGCCACACTGGCGGAATCATCAGAGTAGCAGCAGCCTCTGGAACAGCTGCAAAAGGCGGAAGTACAATAAAATCTCCAAAAAGAAGCCTGAGCGTAGGAACGAGACGTCTACTCCTCCTCATCGTCATAGTCGTAGTCGGGCTCACCTGCCAAATAATTTTCAGTACGGTTTGTACTGGCCACATCTCCCACCCTATGCTTTGCTTTTGCTATGTAGTATTTGGTGGGATGCAAGGATATAATCAAATCGACCTATTATGTGGCTGTAGTTTTCTATGCAAATAGTGACCAATATTATATAATATAATTCATCAAATTTTAATCCATCTCATCCACACATCCAAACCCATTCCATCACCATCACACACATCTCACCCTCTCGCACTCAGTCGACAGGTCCAACTCCCTCTCGGAGCCTGTCTCAGCGGCTCACAGCCGGAAGGGTAACACCAGGGGGAGAAATAGAAGGACTCCTCTCACTACTCCCGAGAAGCGTGGGTCTTAGGAAAGAGCCATACCAGTGGCCCACGGACTATATATAGATTCATAAACTCTGCAGAGCGTGTACTCCCGTAACCACAAGATCACTATCATCGGCGGTGCCCCGCTTAAGCTGATTCCGGCTGCTTTCTAACCGGTGCGATGCCACCCTACCACTCAGTACTGGGACATCCCGGATAGGTACCACCGGCACACTGAGACTGTGAGACATAGTACCGGGCCCCCGTGGTCACTATGCTGTCTAAGGAGGGTGTGGGTCTCCACGCCCGTACCTCCCGACACTTTCTGCTAACAACCTAGTAGTAGTGGCACCGTCCTAGCTAGTCAGACATCCGTCTCCCGCCCATTCAAGAGCGAGTGGTGAGCACGTAAGTCCCAAGGTTCCGGTCCTCAAGAGATATCAGGTCCTAGGGGGGGGATCAGACAGGATTATCTTCTCTTTTGGACTACAACAGTCCGTGCTACAACAGCACCTCCTTCCCGGGGCTTCGCTCCACGAAGGTTCTCACCCCCGGGATCTCCTTATGCATCACAATGTGCCCGCCACAAGCACCTCACACGGGAATGCCCAGAACACATTCCCCGGCAAGACTCGCCCACATGGCTCGTCGTAGAATCCTGTCCGATCGACTCAACCCTCACCACACACCCAAGACGCACGCAGCACTCTCCCCAAGTAAAGTGGCACCACGTGCCTTAACCATATGACCATACTCTCCACCACGCATCATTATCACACAGATATAAGCGTAGTAGAAGTAAAGCATCATAGATAAAATAAGCAAGCGTCTAGCCTATCAGCAGGTGTGCAGGAGTAAGGTTGCGACAAGGTAAAGGCTCATCAGGCAGTTCTACCATGCAACCTATCATCAGGTGATATTCATAATTAAAGCACTAGCAACTAGATATTATGCCATGCGTAATAGGATCTACGAGGTTGGGTGGGGTGTGGCACCTGTGAAATCTTCACCGAGCTCCTCCTCGTACTCGTAGTCGTCCTCCTCAAGCTGATCCTCCTCTGAAACGAGACATAATAGCCGCGTTAGCGGCTCCTATAGAGTCAACACAAAGAAGCAATAAAATTCAATAACTCCAAATGCACTCATACACAAGCCTATGACGTAGAGCTTATTTTTATGAAAATTTGGACACTTGGTTCATATTTTTCGGAGTTCGTACGAAGAAGTTATGAATTTTCGAAGTTTATTCTATTTTCGGAAAAAGAAAAAGGGCAGATTAACCTGGAGCTGACACGTGGCAGCTTCTGATTGGGCCACGTGGCGTGCAGAACAGTGCAGCTGAGGATGTGCTGACGTCATGCTGACATCAGCGCTGACGGGACCCAGTCAGCGGCTGACAGGTGGGATCCACGTTCTGGTCACTGACAGGTGGGGCCAGGTCAACGGTCAACGTTGACGGTCTCGACTGTGCCTCGAAAGGACAGGGCTGGATCTGGTTCGAGTTTGGTCGGCACTGTACACTCGAGGTGGGCGGTCCGGTCGACCCCTCGAGGACGGAGCTCGCTCTGGCGAACGGACTGGCCTCGAGAACGAAACCTCGCCTGGCGAACGGACTGGCCTCGAGAACGAAGCCTCGCCCGGCGAACGGACTGGCCTCGAGAGCGAAACTTCGCTCTGCGAACGGGCATGACCTCGAAGACGGAACTTTGTTCGCACGAAAGGGGCAGCCCTCGAGAACAGTGTGCCCCTCGAGACTTGACCATCTGGCCTCGAGCCGGGACCTCGACTCGGGCAGGACCTCGATTAGGGCCAGGACCTCGACTCGTCGGGCGGACCATCGACGAATGTCGGGTGAACCCTCGACTCCGTCGGGCGGACCCTCGACTCGTCGGGCGGACCATCGACGGATGTCGGGTGGACCCTCGACGAACGTCGGGCGGACCCTCGACTCGTCGATCGGACCCTCGACTCGTCGGGCGGAACCTCGACTGGTCGGGTGGACCCTCGACGAATGTCGGGCTGACCCTCGACTTCGTCGGTCGGACCCTCGACGAATGTCGGAGCTTAAGCTGAGCTACGTGGCTGGTCGGCTAGGTGCTCTAACTCGGGGAAATCGACCCTCAAGCCGGTGGCGGTCAGCGAGGCGCGGCAGCAGCGTTTGGCGACGGCGAGGCCAAATCTGCCGGCGAAACCGGGCGTTGGTCTCCATCTTCCTTCTTGCCCTTCGATGGGAGAAGCTGGGATCTCCATGAGCTAACTACCGGGGCTGGTCGAGGCACGGCGGGGCGTGCGCGGCTCGGCGGCCACGGCGGACGCTCCGGCGGCCAGAGTCCGGGGAGGCCAGAGCTGCAAAAGTGCGTGGCTCCAACTGTGGCCCGTGCCGGCTCCAAGAGGTTGCCAAAAACGTGCTCTAGACTACGGCGAAGCTATCGGTCGCGGTAAGGAAGGAAACAGGGGTAAGGGGTGCGAGAACATCGACGATGTACTGGTGGTGGCCATGGCCGAGCAGGGCGAGGGCGGGGATGCTTACTCGCGCAGCGACGGTCGAGGCAGGTGACGCAGGCTTGGTGGCGACTCGGTGCAGGGGAGCGAAGCCGGGCGTCGAGGTGGTTATGCGGCGCTCCCAGGTCCTCCTCAGCGCGCGGGCGGCGGCAGCAGCAGCACTCTAGCTCCGCCTCCTTCCTGCTCCTCCCTCCTTCTCTCTCTCTCTCGACCGATCTGGCGGCGGTCTCCACAAAGACGGCGGGGCGATGGGGAAACCCTAGAGGCCAGGGTGCTCCTCTTTAAATAGGCACGGCGGCCGGCCATGGACGGCGGAGGCAGAAGATGCCCATCGGGCGGCTGTGCGCGGCCACGATTAGGGTTAGGGTTCGGTGAAGCGCGGCGCAAGCAGACGGTTAGATGGACGGCGCGGGACGCGGCCGTACTCGGGCGGACGGCGGAGGCGCGCGGTGCACAAAAATGGTGCATCGGACGCGACGCGCGGTCGACCAGAAGTGGTAAAAGGTGGAAGCTGACAGCACGGTCCCACGCGTCAGCGAGAGAAAGGGGAGGGCGCGGGCGCATACGGCGGCAGGCCCTTGGTGGGCCGCCTTGTTGGGCCGGCGGTCGGGCGGGCGCGCGAGCGAGCGCGTGTGCGCCGACGGTCGAGCGCGTGACGGGGCTGGGCCGCTGGCTGGGCCAGCGGGGGTCGGTAGCAGGCATATATATATATACATGTATTAAAAGGTTATTCGATTTTTATTAACATCACATAAAATCGAATAAGAGGCGAATCAAACTCTGGTTATTAAATGCAATGCTTGGGCTAACGTCAGGTGCTATTTGTGCAACTAGGTTTCCTACATGACATCCACCATACACCGGTAAACTTTAGAAAAATTTTTGAAAGCCCGTATTTTCAGAGACCGGATTTCTAGGGTTGTTACAGATAGTCTACGCAAACCCGTTAATATATGGGATGGCAATTACTTGGTTCTGCTGAATTTCCTTTTGGGGACCCTAAGCTGTAAATGGTCATTGTCTACTAATATATGGTCCTAGCAATTCAATATGCAATAGCATGGATACTGCACCCACTTACTGCCTACAGAGAAGGAATTCAGGAAAAGAAACAGGGCTTTGCCAGTAACTCTTACATACACACTAGACCCTAATTTGATGGTGCTGGGTAGCCACATGGTGTCATAGAGTTTAGGCAACTATTTTTTAGACTTATTGACCAGCTGTACATGCTGAAATGCATTGATTATTGCTATTACCTTAAACATATTTAGATGAAAAGGTTTCCCTGGATTCATTCTCCTGAGCTTCAAATAAGTGTATGTAAAACTCAATTGATCACGTGAGGTAAAACGGTTTACTTCGTTAAACCAAAGGCATGAAAACAAGTTAGACATTGGTGTATGGGCACGCACAATGAATGATCCTTCAGGTACATCTGCAAAAGTTCATGTACAGGGTCAACTCTTGGGCCAATCAAGAAATATATTCTTCTAAGCCATTAACTAAATAATATGATAGGATACATACAGCTTGGAAGAACAGGCAGTTGGCCAGAACTATTAAACTTTACAAGACCATCAGACTGGTAAAAGTGAAATTGCTCATCAATAGCAGTATGATTGTACTTGTTCAATCGCTTGTTTTGGAGTACTTCCTCCCATACACAAGAGCGGTCATAGTGCATTGAAATGGCATATTCTGCTTTCTTTCTCCATAAGAAATAGTCAATGATAAGCATTGGATCAGCATGGAGGCGCAGTTTGCTATCCAACCATATAGAATACCTAGAAAGAAAAATACCTTCAGTTAACCCAGGTGAGAAAAATACTACCTCATTTCACAAGAGAAAAAAAATAGAAATTCTCTAGCCACAAAACAATGTCATTTTGTGATAGAGCAATCCTTTTGATGCCTATATGAATAATAACATTAAACTTGTTATGAAGATTATGTTTGTAGATTTTGAAAAATACTTCTGTAACACTACAAATTTACAAGGCTTTTTAACTTTTATTTGATCCAGAGTTTGTAACTATATTGCTACAAAAATTAATGTTCAATGTTGCATTTTGGACAATGTCCGGGGCATGCGCATTATTACTAACAAAATACTACCTATATTGCGCTTTTATGATCACAATGTCCGGGGCATGCGCATTATTACTAACAAAATAGGAAAAAGAAAATTCGCTGCAACATAAAGCTAAGTAAGAAGCCCCAGTTACGATCAAAGCTGGTGGGATGACAAGCACTAACCAGTTAGTAGGCAGTACTTGGAATTTTTGGATTTAATAGAATTTATTGCTAGAGCAAAGACATTGCTGGTAATAAACAAATTCACTGTGCAATTAAGTACAATGACACGCATACTTCCTTGAAGACTTACATGGCAGATGGGAAGAGTCGATGAGCTAGAAATTTTGGCACCTTCCCAGCTCTTCGCATATCTTTGTATGGTAAGTTCTTGACTACGACACTTCTCCATAAGCCTATGAATCCATTTCCATCAGGCATGTGTCCTTCAGAGGAAAGGGTTGCCAGTGTTAGCTCATCCATGAACATGATGAAGCACACATTCTTCTTAGCGTAAGAGCCAATCTGTGAGAGTTTATGGCACATCGTACAATTACTATAGAACTTATAAAAAACAAGAAATATTCATGAAATAAAAGATTGATAAGGAGTAAAGGCCAATGAATAATTTACCATCATGAGAGAACATAAAATAAAATCAGCTAGAAGTATAAACCTAATACAGCCATTTTGCTACTGGAAAACAAGCTATTTGCTATAGCACATGGACAATCAAGCTCATCCATACAGAAGAGATTAGAAAATCACCCTGCTTTTAGTTGGTCTCCTCAAGTAATCAGAGCTTCCAAAAATACATGATGATACAGCAACATGGCAGGTAGCCATATACCTTCTATCATTTTCATCCAAATCAAATCCGGTACTAGGGTAATCATCTGGTCCTCTAACAAAACCACAGTGGAGGGTTTGTTCTTTAGCATGGTATGTCTCTTCTCTATCCCCAAGACTCTGGTGTCCACCAAACACTGGTTCAAAGAAGCCATTACCATGCAATACTTTTTCCTTCAATATATAGCTCAAAGAGAACTGTGTAAAATTCCCGTAGTGAGCAGGCTCCACAAGATCATCAACTGATGGCAAAAACTGAATTTCGCATGGTGTATCTGCAATATTGTATTTGGTAAGTAAACAGAAACCTCTGTAACATTGTTTTGTGCATGGATTCATATAGCAATATATAACGTAGAGCCCTATCGGAAGTTTATATTAACTTGTGAACAACACTTTTTGTGTGCAATGATTCATGTACCATATATAAGGTAGGGCCTAATCAGATTGTTTGATACTAGTTTGTAATAAAGTACACTTGTTACTCTCCAAAATAAAGGCATGGCAAGGATTTTTCCTAAGCAGAAAAGAGGGGGATATCAGCTAGAAGATTACATCACACTTCAAAAAACGGACTCCCCGCCCCCTGTTCTAGTGCATCTAGGGTAAAAAAAAACTAATAAAAGTTATGTGTTGCTTTTGACTGAAAAAGGTCCATCTTTGAGAAGTGCACCCTTTACACAGAGTAAAGATAAGATCTCTTACAGCGCTTGTGTGGTTTCTTTCGATTTTTGGGGGGGTTCCAACTCAACTTCAGTCCTGGCAGAAGAAGTAAATGTAATGATTTTAACACAAACAACTGAATTTATACATATGAATTTGAACTCACATAGAGATATTTGTAACATCAGGGCTGTATCCCTGACCATTCCACTTCAAAAGGTTCTCCCTATTAGATAGGCCATGATGCATTGCTGCAAAGC
Source organism: Bothriochloa decipiens (assembly GCA_023333625.1). Taxonomy (NCBI): domain Eukaryota; kingdom Viridiplantae; phylum Streptophyta; class Magnoliopsida; order Poales; family Poaceae; genus Bothriochloa; species Bothriochloa decipiens. Next base: position 52,056,854 of record CM041635.1, on the reverse strand, counting down.
ATAACATCAAATTTCAGAGAGTATTTTCTTTGGAGTCATCCAGAGGAAATATGAGAACATAATCAACAAAGTAAATAAATCTATTTAACTCGTGACAAAAGGAAGTGATTCAATTTCCAGTGACCAAACACCTCTGGAACATTTTTTTTTTCCAACTAACCAACCAGGGGCAAGGAGCCCACCTGAACGTAAACTCCATTTCATTTGAAACCAAAACAGAACCTTCAACACACATTTAGGCCCTACACTCACTTCTGGTGACAACACTGATGCTTGTCTCTCTAACAATTGGAACTGTAGAATTTACGTAACAGGAAATAATCACCACAACGCATCTGAAGATTTGTGCACCCTGAAGAAATTTTACGCGATGATAGAAAATGGTACTATGCGGAGGCCACCAGCCCACTGCCCGTGCGCACATATAGAAAACAGATTGTAGTCGTATGCCTTTGTCAGTTGCAGCTAAATTGCAACTCCAAAGCAAAATGATAGTTCTGGATGGAAAAAGTACCTGGGCATTTGAACGCTTACCGTGGATTGGGAGGTTGGCATGGGAGGTAAAGGAGAGGTAGGCGAGGGAGAGGAGGGCGAGGGAGAGGACAGGGAGGAGGATTAGGCGGCAGCGGCGCCGTAGCCTTCGGGAATGGCGGCGGGACCCGGCCGCAGCCGGGGCGGTTATCGGTAGGCGGAGCTCCGCCATGCCCCGCGCAGCGCGCGCGCTCCGGCGAGGCGTAGTGGTGAGATGGGCAGCGAGAGCGGGCGAAAATTTGCCCCTTGTGTTTTTGCCCTTATATTTCGGCGTGTGAAATGCCAAATTTCCTCATCACCTTTGCTATATAAATTCCGTGTGTGTATTTTTGTGTGTATTCGCCTTTTTTTTTAAAAAAAACCAACTTTATTGTTAGCAGCAACAAGCTGCTAGGATTGTTACATGGTTAAGGCTCACAGATTATAGAACCTGATACAGATTACATCTCTGCTCATGATGTTGATGGGAGCAAGTGAAATCTAGCAGACCATTATGGGTAGAAGATACTTGTTTTGCTTCTCTTGCTAGGCTGTGAGCAGTGGTATTGAATCTCCTATGAATCTTGTAGATCTTGGACTCTGAATTTCCTATTTGATTGGAGATGAATTGCGTGAAATGCTTAATTCTCTAGTCTGGAGGCTCTGAACTGTCATCCGTATTGAGACATTGGACTAACTGTTGGCAGTCCGACAGGCAGTTGATGTTGTTGAGTTTGAGTTTGTCATTGACTGCCGATGCTAGAGCAACGCTAGCAGCCTCGGCCATGAGCACTGACGTACAAGCCTCCAATTTCGCCTTGATGTAAATCTCCTGTGTGGTTTGTTCCTGAAAATTGTGAATGAAAACACCAAGTCCAGCCGACCGTGACTGAGAATCTGGGAAATCTGGTTCAATGGCAGCGTCCACATAGCAACATGAGCCTTGGAGGATAGCTGGATCAGCGATTTCATATCTGTATGCCATTGGTACCTGTTGCATTGAAGATATCATACCTGGCACAGTCGAGGCTTGGTTGTCTTGCATGGTTTGGGACCGAGACCATGTTATAGCATTAGCGTGGCCATCGGCCTGACCCTGTGGGTCGCCGTTTTGTTCACTTTTAGTTGCACCTGTCAAGGCTTCAATATGGTACGTACCTTCGGGGTTGGAGTGTACACCTGCATGAGGATTAGAAACATAATTTGTATAGGCCTGTTGGTAGGATTCTTGAGGAGGATTGTAGGCCGTGGGCGCTGTGGCTTGTGCTTGGTGGATGGGATCCTGTGATTGGTCCATAAGCGCAGCCAGATGAGTTTGCATGTGGGCTTCAGCAGCATGGTGCACCTGTGCAGCGGTCCATTGCTTGTGATTGAACCGCTTGTCGTTCCTGGCCTTCCAAAGATACCAGAGAGTGAACAGAATCTTATGAAAAATCTGATTAGTAGTAGTGGCTGGGATAAGAGTACAAACAGAAGTTTGGATTCCATCATCTTCAGGGGTAAGATCGAGAGCGTTGAAAGGCCTTTGGAAAGAGGACCATACCTGAGACGGCAACGTGCATTGGAAAAATATATGAAAATCATTTTCCACCTGTCCACAAGATGCACAATGTTTGTCTATATGAGTTGCGTACCTTGAAACACGCTCAGTCGTTGCCAATGCTCTTCTGATAAGTCTCCATGTAAATGTCTTGATCAACGGTGGTAACATCTTACTTTTCCAGGTCCTACAAAGAATTTGGTTAGCCCCCGGTTGAATGCTCCTAGAGCTTTGAGCTGGTAGATTGATCACATTCTGAGCAGACAACGTCTTATAAATTTCTTTAGTTGAAAAGTTGCCCTTCTTGCTTGGCATCCATCTGAGGATATCCTGCTCTTGGGAGGGGACTGGGCGTGTTGAGGTAATGACCTGCAGAGCCTCAAAATCAAAAATTTCATTGACAAGTTGTAAGTCCCAGTCATGCGTATTGTCCACCCATAAATCTGAAACTTTGGATGGGAGAGGCTTGACAGTGACTGGGCTCCTCATGTGACTATGAATGGAGTCCCATATTGGACACCATGGTGAGGACCATACCGATGAGTTCCCTGCATGGAGCTGAAGGATGACTTGATTATGGAGATCTTGCTTTACCTTTAGGATGGAAGACCAGAAGACAGATTTAGTTGCTGAGTTAGGGGCTGCCTAGAAAGATGAGCCAGGGTAATATTTGGATTTGAGAACTGCTGTAAGGAAAGGGTTTTTGTTAGTAGCAATATTGCAAGTAGCATTGATAATGAGAGATTTATTGATCATAGCTAGATCTCGAATTCCAAGACCTCTATTTTCTTTACTCTGACAGATATCATCCCAAGATCTATAAGCTATTGGGGAGGTTAGATTTTCGTCCTGGACACATGTCCACCAGAATCTCCTAATAATAGTATTAATCTTTTTCACAAAGCCTTTAGAGAAGAGCACAGTTGACATATAATAAACAGGAATAGAGGATAAAACTGACTGGATATAAGTAAGCCTCCCTGCATGGCTCAGTTTATTAGCACGAACTGTAGTTAATTTAGAGAGAAACTTACCATATATGAAATCATATGCTTTGTTCCTGTCTCCATGTCTGAAGATAATGGGATGACCTAAGTGTTTAGTACGAGGCTGAAGATCAGGCACCGGAAAGATCTGCCTAATATCTGCAGAAACCTGAGGAGGCACGTTTTTACTAAATAAAATAGCTGATTTTTGCAGATTAGGTATTTGACCTGAAGCTTGACAAAATGTGTTAAGAATAGTATTAAGTGCCGTAGCTTCCTGAATATCAGCTTTACCACAGATAATAAGGTCATCTGCAAAAAGGAGGGAATGAATAGGGGGGCAACCCGGCCCTAGAGTGATACCTGAAAGATTACTATTCTCCAAATTTTCTCGCAAAGATATAGATAATTCATTGATGGCAATAACAAAGAGATAGGGAGATAAAGGACAACCTTGTCTGATTCCTCTTGTTGGAGTAATATAAGTAGAAGGCTCTCCATTTATCAATATTGAAATGGTAGTTGTGGAGATGCAACTGCAGATAAGCCTGATCATATGAGGATGAATATGTAGTCTTCTTAGAGCAGCTACAATAAAACTCCAGCTCAACCTATCAAAAGCTTTTGCCAAATCCACCTTGAGAAGAAAAGCTTTTTGCTTCCAGGTTTTGATATGAAAGGAGTGAACAATCTCCTGAGTAACAATAACATTTGAAGAAATGTTTCTATTTGGAACAAAAGCAGCCTGAGCATGGTCTATGTAATCAGGAAGAAGGGATTTAAGCTTACCTGCAATAGAATTAGCAATAATCTTATAAATGACATTAGAAAGACTGATAGGTCTAAAGTCATGAGGAATGGTAGGTTGAGATTTTTTTGGTATAAGAACAATAAAAGTTTGATTTATCTCAGGGATCATGAAAGCAGTATTGTAAAAGTGGACTACCAGTTTGTGAACGTCATTGGAGATCCATGGCCAAGCCGCTTTATAAAACCCTGCATTCAAACCATCAGGCCCTGGGGAGGCATTAGTTCTCATAGCCTTGACAATTTCATGCAGTTCCTGAATTGTTGGTTCTGTGAGAAGTGCTTGTTGTTCCTGAGAAGAAGGGTTAGAATTTTGCTGCATAAAAGAACTAAAAGGCTGTCCAGGATCAGCATTATTATTAAAAATATTATTAAAATAAGAATTTAAAGTAGCAGCTATCTGTTCTTGTGTAACCGATTCAGCCTTGAATTGATTTTAGAATGTACTAAGTTTCTGAATCTCTTCATCAAAGTATTCATCCTCAAGCGGAGTCGCTGTCTCCGCCGGCGGAGCCAACGGTCTCTCTCGCCTCCGTTGGCCTTCGGGTCGCGGGGAGGTGGTGGAGACCTATCACACCCTGCTTTCCAAAGAAGACCAGAGGTCGTCATATGTGTGTCCAGGAAGTCCACACATACAACAGAAAATGGTAATATCAGAAAAACAATGTATTATATAGCGGAAACATATATATTTAACACTTACACAATCAGAGTAACACGGAACGTTGGCTAAGACTTCTCTTTAGTCTTCATTCTTCTCAGGGACAGTTGACTAGGGGCTCCGTACACAAGCACTTCTAATGCTCAACAATCTTATCCTTCTTCTGAGAAACACTTCACTACAAACTATAGCAAGAGTGAGTTCCATGTCGAAACTCAGCAAGTACAGACAGAAAGTAATGACATGTAAGGCTAGTACAAGGTAAAGCTGAAAGGTAGACTGCGGTAGCATTTTAATGTAACATTAAGATTTAACTTATTGCAACCTATTCTCTAATCATCTTGGTTGAAAAACCCAACCCTTTATTAAGGTTCGAGTAACAATTAATGTACCATTTAGCATCATAGATATAAATATATCATTAACAACATTAAACATGAGATAGCCATCTCAAAGGAACACAGGATAGCCATCCCGATAAAACCCGAGGTAGCAACCTCAGCAACATCACCACGATTTCACAGCTTAAACCATTTGGCTAATCATGCGAGGATCCAGGCCGCTCGTGACCGTGAGCACGGATGATATATCGATTTTAATTCTGCGCAGAGGTGTACACTTTCACTCCAGATCGTGATTACTCTTTATGCCCGAGGGTGCAAGTCTCTTAGCCCATTACCGAGATAGGCTGGCAGAGGTCACAACAAGGTTTTTCATAGGGTCATAGGCAGTGGTAGCCCGATCCGCGATGTCCCAAGCACATGAGAGACGTACTCGTAGCCGCCGCCCCGGTCTACGGATCAACCAGAACTCCCATGCTAGAACTTGTAACACCCTTCCCACCAAATCATGGCACCCGTCGGTAAGCTACCCATCTGCCCATGATGGTCCTGCTAATCGACCAAGCCAGAGCCCATTAGCCTAGAGCTGTACGGAAGTCCCAGGTTGCCGCTCCACGAAAGGTCCACAAGGGGGAGGAGATACGGATGCCCCCGTCGCTACGAGCCCACTGACATCCATTCCCCCTTCTTTCACCGCCAACCAACGATGCGGACATGCATCAACTTCTCCAACGGCCGAAGCCAAGAGCCCACGGCTCTAACATATTTTAAGAAGCAAGTTTTATCTTCATTAGGCAGGTGAAAGGTGAGATAGAGCACTAGCAACCTAAAACCTAACAACTAATACCCCCATAGGATAACTTTGGGTAAAGTGGCTAGTAAGTCCTATGGTTTGCCGATTTAGGACACATGCAGTGAATCTACTTAAATATGAATAGGCGCAATATGTTCAAAAGAATGCTTGCACTTGCCTTAAATCCAAAGTCTAGCTGCTCTTCTGGCCTCTAGCTTCAGCTGCACTTGTCGGTCCTCTGCTTAGTCTTCGGCGTTAACAAACCGCTCTTCGTCTAGTCGCAGCAACCAAACAACACAAACAAACACACAAAAAGACAAGACTAAGAACAATACACCAATTAAAAGGGGAACTAAAAACAGAACGGTCTAAATGGCCAACTCGGTGCTACGATCGTAAGAGCGCGAGAACGACAAACGATGGATCTATCGTTAAAGAAAACACGACTATCGAGGTACTTGCAACAAGCACAGATACAAACTTTAAGATTGATACATTTACTAAAGCAAGATGCAGAACATGTAAGAAAGACATAAAGTCAAATCAGTTGGATGATGTTGAAATATAAAGCAAGGTTAAACATAGTAATACTCTATTTATAAGCAATTATGTTATCTAAGCCAATTAAACCTTCATAATTTATAAAGCTTAGAACATGCGAGAGCATTAAAGAAAACATCATATGCTTAAAGATTAATTTAAGCAGGATATAAATGACAAGACATGTTGATATTAAACATAGAGCATTTATGATTCAAGGTTGAACTAAGCATGCCATTAACGAAAAGACATTATTGCTGATATAAAACATATTAGTATTAAAGACCGAGGTGAAAGTAAACTAAGTCAAACACTAACATGATCCAACTTATAAGCATGTGAGAACTACTATAAGAAACATAACAAGTTTCAATATAAAACTATACAAGACATAATTAATAAAGAAGCATGTAAATTGGTACTAGTCATATTGACAGGCATGTACGAACACCTCAAGGTATAAACCTAAAATTACTTTTACACAAGAGAGCATAAATTAATTAAACAAGATTACTTACATAGACACATGATATGACAAACATTATTCATAACAAGCAACATACGTCGACACGTTCGCAAAGCAACGAGAGCGGAAAATGTAACCCTAGATTACTTTTAATTAGAAGACTATTAAATAGTTATCAATCAAAGGCATTTAAACAAATAAATCCATAAATTAGATACATGATAAATTTTACTACTCCTGCGTAGATCGCGACGACACAAAACTAATGCAACTGGAATCACTCAAATCGGAGTTAAAACGGTGAAACGGCGGGGATTAAACGATCGATGGCATAACTGTAAATAAATCGCTTGGTGGCAAAGTCGTAAATACCTTGTCTTCTACCTCTGTCCATCTTCCTCTCCAAGTCATGGCCATGGCATCCTAGGTCATGGCCATGGCAGCCATGCGGCTGCTCGCGCCGGGTGAAGGGGCCTCGGCCTTGGCCTGCTGGGGCCAGCGGTGGCCTGCTACGGCCGGCTGGGGCCTGCTACGGCTGGCGGCGGCTCGCTGCGGCCTGCTACGGCCGGCTGCGGTGGCCAGATGCGGCCTACAACGGCCGGTGGCGGCCAGATGAGGCCTGTTATGGCCGGCGGCGGCCAGCGGCGGCGCATGGGAGAGAGGACCACGGCCCTCGGTCGGGACTTGGTCGGCCGGCAGCGGCCAACTGTGGCCGGCGATGGCTGGCTGTGGCCGACGGCGGCTGGCTGTGGCTGGTTGCGGCTGGCTGTGGCCGGCTGCGCGCTGCTAGGGTTTGCCAAGGGGCATCGGCGCACGGGCTAGCCCTATTTATAGGTCGACGGGGAACCGGTGGGGCTAAAGCCGCTGGGCTTGGCCCGTTGGGCCGGCTGTGGCTACCTATGGCCGTTAGTGGCCAGACTAGGCTGGCTATGTCCGGCCAGAGTTGGCCATGGCCGGCTGGATGTGGCCGTAGGTGGCTGTAGCTGGCCGTGGTTGGCCAGATTAGGCTGTGTGAGGCTAAGTGTGACCCATGCTAGGTAGGAGCTGGCCAAATCAAGTTAGGAGCTGATGGCCAAGTTTGGTCATTGCTGGCCGGCTGCGGTTACTGCTTGCCTGGCCAGGGTGGCCGTGGCCGGCTAGGGCTGGCTAGGACTGGCCAGAGCTGGCCAGTTAAGGCTAGGAGAGGCCAGATCAAGTTAGGTCGGGCCAGGATAGGTTAGGGTAAGCCTGGGATGACTGGAGCTTGATAGGGGATGGTGTCTAGCTAGAGCGGTGGCCAACACTACAGAGGAAAAAGAAAACTCTCTCTCTCTCTCTCTCTCTAAGCAAGAGAAAGGATTTTTCTAAAAACGTTTTCCAAAACCTTCTCAAGGAAAACTTGGGTTTCCGAAGCTTTATTTTCAAATTCGAAGAAAACCTAGACGTGACTTGCTCGAGGTTTAGAAAATTCTTTTTCACACCAGCAAAACCAAGCAAAGCACCAAGCACAAACCCATTCCTTTATTTTCTAAAAAAAGAATCTAGAAAAGCACATTTTATTTAGTGTTTTCTAATAACAACTCAAAATATAAATTTTGGGGTGTTATAAGACCGCCGCGCTCTCGCCGGCTGGAGGAGTAGGTCCTAGTTGTAGTTCTTCTAGGGTTAGGTTTCCGGTGGCGGCAGCGTCGAGACGACGGCAACGGCGGCGCCAAGGTGGAATAACGTCCTCTCGTGCTTCTCCCCGTCTCGGCAACGAGTTCGTGGAGGTATGTCCTATACAGGAGTCCGCCGTCGTCTACTTCGTCTGCGTCTGGGTGCGACGCCGGCGGCAACGACGGCTCAGTCTTCTCCGCTTTTTGCGTTTCCCGGTCTGGCTGCTGGCCATGGTGTTGGTGGTGATGGTTGGTGGTCTCGCCGGCGTTGGAGAGGAAGCTGCGATTTTCGTTCAACGGAAGATGCGGCTCGGCGTGGCTGGGGCGCTGGATTTTGCGGCGTTTGCAATGCGTGCTTCCTCTTCTTCTCCGGCATCGGCGGTCTGCGCCTCGGGTGGCTCCGGTGCGGCGGCGGCCAGCGGCTTCGGAGGATCCGGTGCGGCGTGGTGAAGACTGGAGAAGGCTCTGGAAGCCGCTTTTTGCAGCTTGGTCCTCAGTGGCCTTGTTTGCATTTTGTTTTGGTTCTCAGGGCCTTTATGTAAAAGGGGTTGTACTGTTCTTGACATTTTAATGAAAACCCCCTCCTTTTCGCAAAAAAAAGTACTCCCCATCTCTAAAATAATATACACAGTTGCCGACAGTCATATTAAATCATGTCCAATAAATTTTAATTAATTTCACCAAAATTTTGAGGTGTAAGCAGAGAATTCTTTTTTTAGAGAAAATGGTCTCCCCGCTTTTTGCATTACCAAAAGCCAAACATTTTGCGTTCACGCGCGCCGCACAAAACGAGTTTAACAGTGTCTGAAAACAAACTAAAGCTGAGCACGCTCCAGGCTATATAACTACCCGAAAGCGCTAAAAGGTCTTGTGCTTGTCCGAATTGGTCAGTTCTGCTCCCGGTTCATTATGTAAGCATAGAATTCTAATAGTATAATCCAACTTATTACGCAACACCAATTTGCACAAAATAGTAGACTTAACTAATTCCGGTCAATTTTGTCAAATGTTATATTAAATCGTCTTCAACCAATTTTTATCAAAATTTTAAGATGTGAATAAGGTTTCAATTATAGGGTTCAAAACTTTTAATGTGGAACCCACATGTATAGCCACATCAATTTGCATATAAGTAATCTCAAACAATTTTAGTCAATTTTCATTTAATGTGTAAACGTGACAATTTGATTCTAAAATTTCAGTTCTAGACATGATGTCAACTTGTAGAAATGTAGGCATATACTTTTGCTGTTATTTGGATGCTCCTGGATGGATTGGACTTTAAAGCAAATTGGATTAAACATTAATCATCTGTAGAAATGTAGGCATAGTACTTATATTTTTATCCATTTCCACCTCTGTGTTCATATCCTTGTTGGCTTGTTGCTGTAAATATATTCTTCTCTGTTAATATTAATGCAATGCACTCACAAACTTCTTGTCAGTTGATTTTAATGAAAAATTCAGTGTATATCAAACCTCCAGCAGCGACATAAGTAATGACCTGACCAAAAGAAACTTCAGAAGACAAAATTAAAGCAAACCAATAGAACGCAATAATCTGCGGAGGTCAATCAGTAAAGGAATGAACAAAGGCTATATGAAGTGTCATGTGCGGATGTGCCGATATCAACTTTCTTTGTTAACAACAGGACGGATTGAAGCACAAGCAAATAAAGGAGGAGCAAAGGCTGTATGAAGTGCCATGTGCCAAAATCAAATTTCTTTGTTTACAACATGACCGGCTATATGAAGTGCCATGTGCCAATATCAACTTTCTTTGTTTACAACATGATGGATGGAAGAACAGATCAATACACTAGTCACAAAACTAAGTGTGTTGAGTATTCTTTGGTACATTACAATACTTTACTCACTGTATCTTGTTACAAGATAGAACACCCAAAAAAAACTGTAGAGAACAAAAACAACCTCACTATATGAAGGGTGAGTTTTACATCGTTTGTGCAGTCAGCAGTACCAGAAGGCATGAGTATTGGACAAGTCAAAACAAGAATCAGAAAACTATGCATGCATGTACTAATCGGCCTTGCTGTCTTGGTATCCTCAGCTCAGTCGAGTTTAGCTGGTCTTGATTCGACCCCTCCTGCTTTTCGTTGTTCAATAGAGTAGGGCATGTAAGTTCCGAGTATCTTGTCCCACATCACAAAGAAGGGTTGTGAAAAGTTGTACTTGTTGCCATAGAGCTGATGGTGAATGTCATGATAAGCACTGTTATTGCTAAACAGCGCCTGGAGGATGTTACCAGGAAGCCACAGCCCACAATGATCATCCACAGTTTTGATGGTTGCAAAGGAGAAAAAGAATATGGATGTCCGTGGAGTCATACCAGAGACAAGGAAGGAGAGTGCACCACCGATGGTGTCCAAAATAAGGCCCTCAAGAGGGTGATTGTATAGAGCTCCAAAGGAATAAGGGACTACAAGAGTGTGGTGCTTGGAATGGATGTGTTTATAAAGAAACTTGTTAATGTGCATGTATCTGTGCATGAAGTACTGCCATGTGTCCATAACAACCATTGCAGCTATAAACTGCAACACTATTACAGAAGCAGGAGGTTGCTTCTGTCCAGTACCACTCTCATCACCAATAACCTGTGTGTTGAAGGAAAATGTCAGCATGTTAACAAACCTATCTACATACATGATGTGTATCGAACAATTCACTGATGAACCATCTTCTAGGAACACAAAAGAAACATTATGATGCCAAGATGGTTCCAAAATCAAGACTGATTAATATTCAAGTTCTTAATTTTATTGATATCACCTAGACCAGTGAATTGTCATGATCCTATATTGATTAATATTCAAGTTCTTAATTTTATTCCAATCAATCAACATGGTTCACCCAGCAGACACCCACTATACTGACAAAAGGATTTCAATCCACTTCACAAGCTACATGTGTATTGAATGTTATGTTCAGCTTTCAAATCCTCAAAGCATGTAAGTGACAAAATGTTAGCTAAGATCACTGGAAGTCTTCGATGACCAAAACTGATGACTTTCTTTAAACATGTTTGGGTTTACTTCATTGGTTAGGACAGATGTTCAGCAACAAACTCTATAAGGAAATAAAAAGGTTGTTGAGCTATATGCAGTAATGGGATGCAAATACAATCTAGCAGGCTTGTAAACGAATTTGTGCTTCAGACTTATCAGGTGCCTGTCTCTATCGATCATGTTCTGTGCAATTAAAGACATCAAGTTTGCTTCGTTGCACAAAGCAAGCACCTATTAAGCATGAGGCTATACTGGAATCCCGCGGTACAGATAAGGGAACAGTTGGCGCCGAGGAGGAGAAGATTACCGCGAAGAGGGTGAGCGAGACGGCGACCTGGAAGACCTGCTGGAGGAGAACTCCCCTGACTACGGCGGCCTTGGAGACGACGTTCTTCGTGGCGGCCTCCTCCCTGGTGTGCAGCCGGTACCCGTCGAGCCACCCCACCCCGTCCAGCGCAACGTAGAGCCCCGAGTAGAGCCAGTAGACGGCAATCGGCACGAACGTGCCCAGCAGCTCGTCCGACACCACCCCGATGCCCATCGTCCTCCCTCCACCGCCTCCGGCGCCCGGCGGTCGGGTTAGGAGGCGAATTTACGGGCGGCACGAGCGCGAGGGGTGGATTACTACCGGGCGGGCCAACCCGGATCTCCCCGACGGCGGGAGAGGCGGAGGGAGGAAGAGGCGGAAGCGGAGTTGGATTCCCCTGGCGAGGTTGGCGGCCGCGGTGGGCAAGTGAGGGGGTAGATGGATATATAGCGGTGGCGTGGCGCGGCGCGGCGCGGCGGTCGCCGTCGGTCAGAACGAGGTTGGGGGCAGGCAGGCGGGCGTTGGTTGCAACGCGACGCGAAGGAGGGGTTCGGTCGCTTCCCGACGAACCCGGCCGGACGATGCTGGCCACCGCACAGCCCAGGCGGCGGCCCCTCTGTGGTGAGGACGCCATCGGGTAGCGTAGATTGATTGGCCGGCCTAACCTCCCGGCCGTCCGATTATCAGCAACGGACGGCTCACATCTTTTACAGACAACGAAGAGTGATGGTACCCACCATCACCGGATTTTCACGGTCGTATCGAAGTACTATACGACCACAACTTTTCTAGATTTTCCTAGATTTTTTTTCCAGAAGAAGACTTGCAGTTTGACGTTTCGTCTGACTTAACAACGCCTTCCAGTGTTGTCAAAAAAAAAAACGCCTTCCAGAATCGCTCGCTAGTCGCTACGGCAATTGGCAAACATGTGTAAGCGGACGAGACCTTGTGATGTTAAATTGTTAACGTCTGCAGGTTCCTGCTTGATGCCAACGTCGTTTCCGGATTTTTGGAGCATCGGCACCCCCATCTTGAGCCGGCCGGAGCTGCCGCTGCAATTATGCTGCTGCTATTCGCGGACGGTCTCCGGGTGGCCTGGCAACTGGCATCACGCAGCGCACCAACGTTTGCTTATGGCAAAGCGGAAAACTACGGCACTACTAGCTAGTGAGAGAATGTTGAGACAACTGGACAGCACATGCAAGTCTGTCCGCAAAAGTTCAAAAAAAAAAAAACTGACATATGAACTTGCCAATTTTCATGATATCCTATCAGCAGGACAAGCTTCTGAATTGCACATCGACTGACCTTTTAATTTCTAAGACAAGCAGCCAAAACAGGTCATGATGGGAAAGCGACCGAACGATCTTATGATCTACTGGATCTGGCTGCGACAAGTAACTGCATCCAGATTCAGACTTCTCTAGCAAGGCAACCAACGCAAAAACATCATTTCTGCAAGAGCTCTGCTGCAAATCGACACAAAGACATTCATTGCTTTGCATTTTTGTTTAAACAACTTGGGTCAAACAAGGTCCGCATTTCATTTCATATACATGTCTTGCATAAGAATTGCATTTTTGTTTAAACAACTTGGGTCAAACAAGGTCCGCATTTCATTTCATATACATGTCTTGCAAAAGAAACCAAGGCGATGGATAAACAGCAAAGCTACTACCATCAAATTCTATCCTGGCTTCCAACGGTGCACAAGAAGCCATTGCCTACATTAACCGGTAAAATGGCTGGGGCCGATTTGAGTGCTTGCATCTGGGTAATCATCAATATGCTGGTGGGCCAGCAAAGGAATAACGGCTGGACACAGACACACTTGGGCCATTAACCCTTGTCAAAACTGGCCTCTGAATGCCTTCACCATAAACACTAGTCGGGTGATCATAAGTCGCCTGGTAGGATGCTCCTGGACTGAAGTCCATTGCGCGGGTAGAGAGTTTGTAGGAACGGTACAGCTCATCCACGTGTTCAGATCGTGCAGCAAGCTCTCCTGGCAGTGCTCGGTGATCTCTTACCAGAAGTGGATCCCTAACAGTTGCCTCAGCTGCAGTTCTGGAAACAACAGTCAAGTTCAAGAATTTTAATATTTTCATAAAATACAATAGAAATACAACTTTGTGAGGAAAAATTGGCTCTCCACAACATTGAAATCAAACAAAAATATCACCTACAAGCTACCGACAAAACTTACAAAGTAAACCAAGTATAACAGAAACTATTATGGATATGGGATGCCCAATGAAAAATAGACAAGTAAGAACAGTATACAAAAAATAAAATCTAAAGCACTTAATTCAACACCAAAATCTGCATGTGAAACCTTTTTTTTTTCTTTTCTTATATTTCTGAAATACTCTCTCTGTTCCAAATTATAAGACACGTCAATTTTGCTATGTATCTAGATATACCATGTCTAGATACATAGCAAAATCGATGTATATATAAAAAAAAGTTAAAGTGTCTCACAGTTTGGAATGGAGGGAGTATATGACGACCAATACACAATGTTTTTAAGGTTTAATTCCTGATATTTTAATATCTTGCATAGCAAATGACACTGAATCACTGATTATGAAATTATGATGTATAATGGAACTTTTGGATTTGTTGCATATTTGGTAGTTGCAGAATCACTACCTATACAAGGATCATCATCATTTAATAGTGCAACAACAATATTCCAGATTTACAAATCGACTAAAACAAAATTCCAACATATTTTCAAACTGGAAGCTAAAATACAGACCATATTCAAGGCTTTGTTTCATGAATCAGTGAATCACACTTCAATTGAGCATGTTAAGGATCAAGCTGAACTAACACACAGCCAATTTCTTTTGCCTATCTTGTTCATTCTTGCCATAAAAAAGATCTACAAAAGAAAAAATGTAACCATTGAAGAGCAACCAAATACACATATGGTTTATATGTTAGCTAATGGCAAGCAAATAAGTGAGTGAGCTTTGGCTTTCCTAATGACAAATCAAAAGGCAATGATTGAACATGGTCGTCTACATAGTTGAACTGCAAAAGAGAAAACAAGACAAGAAAAGGCAACGTAATGGAGTATTAGCAAAAGAGGCAAGGCAATTATTTCTAGGGTTGTCATGAGAGTATAGTTCAAAAGAATACATTACATAAAACAAATAAAGGAAAGTAATCTCTAGACAAAATCTGTTTCACTCCTGTTCCTATGAGAAACCCAAATAGCTCAACTCCTCTAAGAGTCGAATTATTTTGTGGCTTCAAGCTCAAAACGGAGCCTAACGTCGCCAAGTAGATATAAACGAATCAGGCATTTAAATAGAAGCCCTCAATAAGCTAGATCTTTTCTGAAAAAGAGTTAACATTCGCATAACCTGATCAAGCACCCAAATTAAGAAATCAGATTACAGTAAAAAAGACTACCTTTCATGCATAATATCCATACGAGGTTGCTGGTACGGAGACCTAGTAACCACTTGGTGATAGTAATTAAGAGGAACATGTTGAGGCTCTTGAACGTAATAAGGATCTAGCACCACACCACGTCGAGGCTCGTCAAGAAGTGGAGGATGTAATGATTGTGTGATCTTGTACTGATCTTCAAGAGGATGTGCATGGACATCAATAGGCGCACCCCTTTCTTCAATATGTTGCAATTGTCTTCTTTCTTCATAATCACTCGGTTTACGAATATCTTCAACGATACGTGATCGTCGCACTTCCTCGATATGTTGTGGAGCAGGCTGAGAAAGGCCAATAGGCTTGAACATTGCCAATAGTCTTTGAACCTATAAGATAGTGCCATGACTTAAACCATGAAACAAAATCTCGTGCCTTTTATTTTGTATAACAACATTGCAATATATAAAATTCCCCATGACTCACTTGTTTAGAGTTGAGCTCTTGGCTGAACCTGCCTTTTGAGGTGTAGTTCTCCTTAATGGCATTCTTGAAACTACTGTCAGGAATAGGAAGACAATCCATGTCAACGCTAAATTTAACCTACATGAAGGACACAAGTTAGTTAAGCAATAACAATGTCACCATTAAATATCATCCACTTTGGATGGCCATCCATCTACAATTGAAAATCAATTTATAATGGCTAGAAAAGCAAAGGTTGCACATGATAATGTGGAGGCCAAACCAAGATAACAACAATCACCACCTTCTTATGCTAGGTTAACACAAAGTGCCCTACTTAACTCACCAAATCATCCTTCTGCCCTCATTAGTCTAGCAAAAAGTATTGTGCAAAGTAGTCAGACTACCCACAGTGTGGGAAAATATCGGTGCTGAGAATGGAGAGCTTCAGCCATCAGATACACACACTGCAGAGGGTGAAGCTTGAACTCAAAATCTCAGCATCATGGCAAGTAGAATCCCCAGTGCTTGGTGAATTTAAAATGATTTCACAGCATGTGCACAGAGAGTGGAGGTCTGACATAGTTCTAACGCATTTTACATGGCATCGATGACCAACGTTGCGTGTCAAAAGCTTTCAGGCATCAGTATTGACATGGCACATGCATTTATGTTTTTAGCACCGCTAACACTGCAGGCAGTCTCATAGAAACTGTAAAACCATAGGGATATTTTGGGTGACGAAGAATTAAATGATCATTCAAGCAAACATATTTTTGTGAATCAATTGATGTAAACATATTATATGAGGTATGGCGTATGTTTGGAATTTAAATCTTAAGCATGGATTTAGGATATGGCATTTGCACTAGGCCAAACAGCTAAAGAACCAACCTTGGCTCAACGTGAAGCACCAAGGAGGGGGGATGTTCCTTGATTAATGGCTTTCATAGGAGGGTGTACTGCTAGTTATCATCAAAACCATGAGGAAAAACAATCCCTGCTCTCTAGAATATCTAGACAATTTTATAGTAGCATTCAAAAAAATATTTTCTACGCAAGTCAGGCATCATACATCTAAGGTGGTAAACAACATTTTACAAAATTCTATGTTTGTTACATGAATCTCGCATTGTTGACTGTTAACAAATGTATACATTATATAGTTATAATATTTGAAGGGAACACATATAAATTGAGACATTCAAATGCTTGCTGATCGAGGGCAACACATATAAATAGAGGCATTCAAATGCTTGCTGACTTCTGATTCTCAGACAGGTTTCCACCCAAAATGAGAAGGGAAAAAAAAACAGAGCCGGACAAGTAGGAGTGTGCAAGGCACAGGATGATGGGTTTTTTCCCCTTTTGAGAGGATGGGGACACCGTCTAGTAGAGTTTCTTAAGGCTAACAACCCTATACATCATGTGCTCAGAACCTTAAAAGACAGCAGCAAACCTAAAAAAAAAAAATTCCCCCAATCTTTGTTTCACAGCGACGCAAAGCATGGTCATTAGTCTAGATAAGAGCATTTGATACGTCAGAAGAAAAAATTCTGCCAAAGGTTACACATGTATTAAAAGCAAGGTATTCCTAGTTATGTCCCTTGAATGCCTTGATCACGAAAACTACAATAGTGAGCCATTGAGCAAATGAACCAATAAACTATTGTCCTAGACTCCTATGGATGACAACAGCCATAAACCTACAACATGTGTCCTCACCACCTCAGTATTTCACTGTGATATTTCATCAACTTGTAAAACTAAAGCAAAGCAAAGCAAAGCAAACAATAAGATACAAGAATCACCTGTGCAGGGAATTTTCCATCAAAGGCATGTCGCACAAGATCCAATCCTCCCCTTGTATCTGCCTTGTACACCCCATACATTAGCTTGAGGTCAAAATCATACAAGAAGAGCTTCGCCCCTGGCCAGATCTTCTCCACCACATCCATCTTCCCCCTGGGCAGGCCAAACACGCTGTTCCGGTAGCACTCTGGCTTCGTCCTCGCACTGCACATGAATATGAATCCCGAGCCACTTCCTTCCCCTTCCTTTTCCTTCCCCGTCGTCTTCCTTCTCTTCTCATCCCTCTGCACACGCTCCTCTTCCCTCTCCTTCATCATCTCCTTCCTACTCTGCTTCCTGTCCTGGGCGACCCCGTCACTGGCCCCCTCTCCCTTCTTCTCATCTCTTCCCCTCATCGTCTCATTTCTATTCAACTTCCCATCCTCCGTTTTGCTTTGGGCGGCCGCCGGACTCGTCCTGACTGGTTGCGAGGTGGGTGTCTGCGCCAAAGCAGACGCCTCAGCGACGCCCGCGGATTCAGTGAAGGCCCCCTTCAACTTCTCCGGATCGGTTTTCGCCCCCTTCTTCTTAAACTTGCCGGACTTCGTTGACCCAGGGGTGGCGGCGGCCTTGGGCGGCGGCGCGGCGGAGGAGGCGTCGCCCTTGCGCCTGAGCCTCTTCACCATGGCTGATCAGACACAAATCACGACGGTGAACCGAATCAGCTGCGCTGAATCCGATATAAATCAAGCTAGATCCATGTGCTTCCTTCGGTACGATCTATCGAGTAGCAATCGACGGATTGTTTCTGGAAGCGTGGCTGAGAGGAGTAAACACTAGATGAGGATGGAAGGAGGACGAGGAAGAGCGCACGGACCTGCGAAGGGAAGGAGACGACGGGCTGGGGTGGTCGCGTTACCGATTCTGGATGACTTGAACGGTTGAACCTAAAGCAGGTCTGAGTCTATCGGTCTGTCCTCTCGTCCTTGTGCGCGTATCCTACTAGGATAGACCTATGCTGTGTGCGCGCCCGCAGCCTCCGACTTAGAGGCCTTCCGTCCTTCGTGTGCCCGTCCGCAACCTCCGAGTGACCGAGTCGGATGATGCCAACGCGAGACGATGGCTTCGCTTCTAGCCAATCTCTTCTTCTTTTTTTTTTCGTTCACCTCTAGCCTGATACATATCTCTAATCTAAGGAGAAATACTAGGGGTAGTTCACATCCAAATTTTATCGTGCCAAAGAATTGGCAAGCTAAAATTATAGCTAGTAATTGGTTTGTAACTAAAACTTGCCTAACTCACATATAGCTAGTCAAATCTATGATTGTCTTTTGCCTAATTTTTGGCATGTCAAATTTTTGACAAGGTAAATTTTGAAAATGAACCAAAAATCCTGATGGTGCAGATTTAACATCTAGCTTATGTATTGTCGTGGGGGCGCGGGGAAGGCGGTTGGGTGCAGGCGTAGGTGCGGGAGGCGATGGCGTGTGGTTGTGGGGAGGTGTTCATCGGTGAGAGAAGGGTGCTTACCAAAGATAGAGGAAGGAAGAAGAGGCCTACTTGTGGTGGATCTGTGGACGTCAGTGCTGGATCCGACATGGCTGACGTAGCCGTGGTGGAGGTGGTGGGGCACAAGGGAGGCGGTGGGGCGTGGGGGAGGGAGAGGAGCACCGGTCGCTGACCACCGGTGAAAGGGAGAGAGAGAGGTGTGGGAGGAAGGGCGCCCATGAGCGAAAGTGTCGACAGGGAACTCACGACATCAGGGACTATGGGGCCTCAGGCGTCTATGCGGCGCTGGATGTGTTTGATTGTGAGATCGCACAATAAGGACAGTGCGTATTCTGTCACCGTGCTCGGTTATTAGCATTCCCACTATTCTAAATATACAACATTACAACGATGAAATAACTAATCTAAATCCATTGCTAAATTAGGAAGGCTTGGCCTAATAAAAAATATCGGTCTATTGTTCCACTATGAAAATTAATGGTATTAAATAAAAAGTAATAAGCTACAAAGCTGGAGATGTTCTAAGTCACAAAATTTGATAAGTAGAATTTGGTAAAATCTTGGAGATTCTCTAGATGTATGCTAAAAAGATAATTTTTCCTAGTCTTAAAAGATTAGGAGGTGGTATTAGGAACTGTTGGAGAGATATTTTCTCCATCTTGCCAAAAATCAAAGGATTAGGAGAGTATTTTAGAAACTCCTGGAGATACTCTAAGTCGCAGCAGAGAACCGGTAAGCTACATACATTACATCAGAGCATACTCGTGCCTGGCCGCATGCACGTCTCAGTAGGCAAAACAAACGTGAAGCATCGAGCAGATCACATGAGCGAGCGCTGAAGATGTTCAGACGCAGAGCGACTTGTTTGTTTGAAGTGGTCTCTCTCGTCAGTCTTTCAGAGGCCAAAGTTGCAGAGCGTCAGAAATTCCATCTCAGTGTCAACATACTTGGTCCAGAGATGCTTGTATTGGTTGAAGGCGACGTCCAGCCATGGCTTCATGTTCCCGTTGAAGTGTATCACCGCAGCTCCACCGATGTCCTCGGGTCCGATGTGTGGGTTGTAGCCGAGCCCCATCACGTGCCATGACTTGTCCAGCGGCTTCGTTTTGCCGTAGAATGTCATGAGCCCGACTGGAAGCACGGACGTCAGATCCCAGAGGGTGCCATTCTCGTTCTGCCACGAATAAAACAACATATATGTGTTAGAAATCCGTTCAGAACACTAGAGTTTTGAACTGATTACAAAGGCAAGGCAACAAGCAGCTTACCATGTCCATGAATCGGTGGAACTGCTCCGTGCATTGCTCCCGGCGCCACGCCTGGAGGTCGAACACGTTGACGCCGTAGGACCAGGCGCAGGCGCGGTGGCTGAAGCTCTCCTGCACGACGGGTTCCGAGAAGTTGAGGTACTTGCCGTACCTTCGGAAGCCTCCGAAACAGGTGTGCAGCGCAGCGTTCACGTTGGCGCCCATGTCGACGCGCCACAGCCCCGCCAGGTCCCTCTGCACGACCACGTCGTCCTCCAGGAGCACCACCCTCCGCAGCGCCGGGAACATCTCCGGTAGGTAGAACCGGAGGTAGTCCAGCAGCGCCACATCCCTGTTCCCGTCCTCGATCTGCCTGAGGACCGGCGAGTAGGTCGCGTTGAGGAACGGGAAGTCGGCGACGGACAGGAGCTGCACGTGCGCTCCGAGCGGCGGCGGGCGGCGCGCGAACCAGACGCGGAAGGCCGGGAGGTACATGGGCGCCGTGACCACGTGGAAGACGTGGCGCTCGGGCTCGGTGGCCGCGCGCGCGGCGGAGGCCACCACGACGGAGACGGCGAGCACGTTGTCGGAGAAGATGGCGTAGTGGTAGAGCGACGGGTCGGCGAGCTGCGGCGGCGGGACGGGGGGCTCGTCGGGGACCGCGGAGGCGTTGGCGAGGCGGGCCTCGAGGAGGCGCATGGCGAGGCAGTGGAGCGACTTGGGCGTGGACCACGCGGCGATGCGGGAGTTGAGCACGCCGGCGCGGCGCGCGCGGAGGAGCTGCTGCCCCACGGCGAAGACGGTGTCGGAGAGCTTCTGGATCTTGGACTGCGTGTCGAACGCCTCCTTGGCGCCGCCGGCGAGGGAGCGCGCGCGCTTCACCTGGGCCTTGATCTCCTTCTCCAGCGCCCCCACGGTGGAGAGCGAGAGGCGGGCGGCGAGCGCGGAGAGGCGCGAGGAGATGGAGAGGAAGGCGTCCGTCTGGGAGACCGACGCCGCGCTGAGGTGGCGCGCGTGCGCCGTGTAGGCCGCCAGGACGGCCGCGTGGTCCTCGGCGTGGCGTTGGACGATGGCCAGGCGCGAGGCCGGGGAGTTCGCGGCGGCAGAGGCAGAGCCGGTGGCGGTGGCGGACAGGAGGAAAGACACGGAGGCGAGGAGGATCAGGGTGGTGACGGCTGCGAGCACCGCGCGACGACGTGCCGAGGCCCGGGCGCCTGCCATGGCGAGCGCGTCGTGCGAGTTCGAGAGGGCCGGGGCCGTGACGAGGAAATGGCGCGCAATGTTTTTCAAGCAGGTGGGTTTGGTTTAGTGGCGCCGTGGCCGATCAGATGTGGACTTTTGGGGTGGGTTTTCTCCGGCATGTCCGGTTGGCTCGCACTTGCTGGCCTTGGAGCACTAGTTAGCTGGTGGTCTCCAAGTTGACCGTGCGTACGTGTCAAGATGGTTAGTGCGGTATAGTTTCGACTTGGATGGATTAGATAGTGTCCTGGAGCAGATAGCAAGAAAATGAGTCCATGGTCCGGTGCTAAGTGCTGACATTATTGTCCTGCCCGACCGTCGATCAGAGGTCAGCTTGCATGGATTAGATAGTGTATTTGACAGTTGACACTACTAATAATCAGTATATGTGTTAAAGTATTAGGGAGCACTTGATTCTGGTTTGGTCGCATTATTTATTCTGATCATCTTAGATTCTTAGGTGTCTCGGCTAGCAGTGGTGTGTTGAGGGTTGCCTAACAAGCACTCTCAAACAAACTGTGCTGCTGTGCTGGACTGCACATGATCGCCCCCTCGCGTTGCTCTCTGCTAGAACAGAGAAAGGACAGAGGTGCATGTGCATTCTCCTCAAACTCAAAGTGAATCAATCAAAGGATCCAAAACGAAGCAAAATCCCTTCAGCTTTCTCACCTGTTTCTTGCTAGCTCGTGCCGGCCGCTTTGCACCGGCAGCAATTCCTGTCATCCCTTCCACCAGTTCTCTGATTCTCTCTCGTGAATTTGCCAATTCTCGGTTGTGCCTGTGCGCTCGGCAGCACCAGATGATGCCCGGATGGGTGTGCAGGCTGCGCGCGAGTACGCCGGCTGGCGGCGTGCAGGTGCTGGGCAGTGCCGCAGTGGTGCTAACTGCATTAGCACATTGCAATTAGCACGAGTTAACGCGTAGACCACAGCTACCAGGGGTAAAACTTTCGCTATGTTACAAAACTGTTGCCATCTTAAAATGTGTTCCAGCCTAAAAGTACATATAGATAGATCGGCTTGTTAAATAAAAGGAATTTGTATAATAATAAAAATTGCTTGTTAAATACTGACATGGTGTGGTCCATGAGACCGAGGCAGCCGAGATTTGTCACTCGTTCTTTCCTCTCGAACAACCACACATGGTATGTTCAACATTCTAGCTAGTAATGAAATTTCGCCTGAATATTATCTGAGTCTGCTTTCCAACAAGGTATGGTGGTGGGGAGGACAGACCGCAGCCTCTTCCTCCTCGTGTCAACCTGGAGCAGCCATTCCTTCCTGTCCTCGTCATCGGGGTAGCAAGAGTTGTCGTTGCGGACCCTGAAGCACACGACGTCAGGGTCGTCGGAGCTCACGACGGGGTACTCCAGGGGGACGCGTGGGAGGCTCCCGTACTCCGACAGAGACCAGAGCTCACTGCAGTCCAACACTCCGTCTTGAACCCACGTCATCGGCTCCTCCGCCGTCCTCAATTTGAGCGTCCACGTGGTCACCGTGAAGGCGAAGCGCGATCGCTTGCACGTGCCCGAGCCAGGGCCGCCGCAGCAGCAGCGGGAATCGACGCTCACGAGCCTCACCGCGCCGGCACCGGCGGCATACATGTTCCGGGAATCCTTCATGCTAGGTGGGTCATGGTTGCTGCTGGTGTATTCCTCGTTGGCCTCCGCGTCGTCGTCCCCGACGAGGTCGGCCGGCAGCCGTACGTATCGTAGCCTGGGAGGGCTGGCCTTGTCCGCCATGTCGCAGACGAGGAAGCCGGTGAGGTAGTTGAGCCAGCACAGGTACCGGTCTCCGACAGGGATGACCGCGACGGTCTCCCACCAATCCCGCAGCACGTGGACCTTGCCGGAGCCACGCTCTTGGACGATCCGCACAGCCTTCTTGAGCTCCCAGCCGTAGCTGAAGCCGCCACAGCCTACGCGCAGCACGCAGAGCTCGGCTGTGTCGCGTGGTTCCCCGAACGGCACCACGAGCTGAGCCACCAGGACCTCGTCGTCGCCGCGCCGCAGGAGGCCGGTGTCACACAGATTCAGTTCGCGGACGCTTTGGTTGTCGTCCTGCCGGTAACCGCTCCCGCTCGGGAGCAGAGTCAGCCGCCATTTGAGCCGGGACCGGGAGCCGCCGCCGCCTGCGCCTGCCCTGTACACGAAGTAGTCCGCTCCGCCGTTCGTCGTCATCAGGAAGAGGATAGAGTCGCCGTAGGCCGCGACTACTTCGGAGAACCCGGTGTCGTCGTCGTCGTCATTCTCGACGGAAGAAGGCGCGCTGCCCACCATGTAGTGGTAGAGGTAGGAGCACGCCGGCGGCGACGCGAGGCCCATAAAGACGCGGAAGTGTCGGCCCGTGGAGGTGCGGGACTCGGCTACAGCTACGGTTTCTGCGTCGGCGATGACGCGGTCGCAGTCATCCCAGTGGGCACCGCAGCCTTAGCAGTTTACTATCACGCATCGTGGGCCGGCGGCTGCCGTCGACGAAGAGGGATCGCTACGGTTGGTTGGGGTTTCTATCTTGCGCCGCTTCATCATGACAAGTTGAGATTGAGATCGGCGTTCATGAGAAGCGGATTGGGGATTTTTTTTTTTGTTTAACAGCAGTTGTTATATAGGCCGTCAACGCCGGTTCCGGAGAGATTTCAAAAATATAAAAAAAGGTCGGTTACGGAAAGCATCGACATGATGAGATCTGGCCCGAAACAAATCTGGCCCCAAATTTAACCGGCCCGAAACAGATCTTCTGGCCCTAAAGAACAGACTACCCCAATTTTCTGCGCGGTAGCGAGTCAGCGAACAAGCCGCCAGCCAAGTAGGAAATGCGGTTTCGGTACCAGATTACCAGCAACTCCGCGATCGCGAGGCAATGCGGCGGCCGGGTCAGCCGGTGCTAAAACCTCAGCCTTGGAGGAGGATGCCCGAGTCGATGGCCTGGGCGTGCGCGCCACCCGTTCGGCCAAATGCCCACGAGAAACCTCGCATTTACGCGGCAAGTAAAGTAAGCCTCCTTGAGTTATTACTGTCACAGTGACATCCGAGAGTTTTGATCCATGACAGTTGCTCCCATGTTCTGAAACCAGGGCAGAGGACGAGGAGAACTGGTGGCCGGGTCTGCTTCATTGAGCACGCACAAGTTCAGTGCATGGAGCTATGGACAAAACTGAAGCTAAGTTAGACTTGCAGTCTTACAGAGTTACACATGAAACGCGAAGATCAGAACGGCTCCTACATTACACAAAAGGTACTAACTCACACAAATGCATCCTAATAACTCCGCTAGCTTCGATGTTAACAGAACGGAACTCTAATACTCCTCCATGATAACAGCAATGCTAGCAGATGGTGGTAGAAGCTCTAAAAGGTGAATTAGGTACTACTACTGTCTGCTGCACTATAAAGCCAAGCCTACATTAGTACAGAATACAAACTAAGTATAGCACTTGGTCGACTGGTAATTTGTTGAGACCTCGGTTGTGCAAGGGAGAGAATCCCATGGCAAGGTCATCCTCCAGTCATCTGGCAGTGTTCCTTGCAGGTTGAATGGGAAGTTGATTGACCGTGGAGCGGCGGTGACACTGTTGCCAATGCCAGGAAAATCAACAGTGCATCTGTTGGCCATGCTGCTGCTGTTGCTGGGGTGGTTTGGTTGGCCAAACTCAATGTTTGTGGGGATCCTATCTAGGTTCTGGAGTGTAGTGGGTGATGCATTGAGGACCATTGATGCAATGTCCATCCCAGCTGGAAGATCAAGCGGGATTGCTGAGAGGACACTCATGGTGTGATGTTGTGCACCAGATGAGGGGAGCACAAGGGACGCAGCCGGCCTGCTGCTGCTGTCAATGATGCTCACAGGGTTGCGGCAAGAGGAAACTATTGAAGGCATGTAAGTGCTGCCAGTGAACTGGATGGAGGAGATGATGTCTGTCATCGTAGAGGATGTATTCTCTGAGCTTTGATGACTTCTTTGTGTGGCATGTGAGGAAGGCCTAATGTAGTTTTCATTTGTGCTGGATAGCGGAGGCGATACCCAGGAGTGTGAAAGAACTCTCTGTGCTGTTGAATTGGTTTTCTTGAAAATCCTGCAGATCGCCCAGGAATCCTGTTCATACAAAAGGAAATTAGTTAGGGCTGGTTAATGGTTTTCATATACAAGGTAATTTATATCTTCTATTTCGGCAATATACCCATGCGAAAGGTACAAATAAACAGAAACCATTGTCCTAAAATGTGCTATGTTTTAACCATGTCTAATGCTATCGACGCTTCATGCTGCAAGCTATATCGATGCTAGAATCCATTGATTTTATGACTGGTCTAGGACATACCCCACAATTAGCTACACCCCTATCATTGTATTGAGTAAATAAATGGCTACCGTTTCTTTCTTTCTCAAATACTACAGCATGCAAGTTACTTACATTAGGTGGAATGGTCTTCTCAAGTGGCTTCTTCTGCGGCAGTGATGGGTCAGTAAGTGATGGCAACCTGAATTCATGCATCATCCAGTCGGTTTTGACACCTTTGGCTGCTCTACCTTTGTAGAAGACAAGGGATTTCTTCAAGCCTATGCACTTGTTCCCATCAGAAGAGTAGATTGGCCTGTCAGTTCCAGTGGCCTTCCAGAAGCCTGCTCCAGTTACCCTGTTTGGTCTTGTGCTGTTCCGGTACTTCCTATCCCTTGGACAGTAGAAATACCACTCCTTCTCTCCAGTGCTTGCTAGTTCTTTATGGAGACAAAAAAGAAGAAGAATATTTTGTAAGTAACTGTATGTAAGATTCAGGCTGTCTTTACTAGTTACGACCAAAGATCCCAAACTTGGGGTTCATTATTGAAGCCAAGGTATTTTACTGATAAGATGCATTACGCATTCATGTGTGCAAATATAATCTATGTCCAGCCTACATGCACTCTTAAGTCTGAACTTTGATAGCGGAAGCCTGCATCAGTTATACAGCACAACAACATACAACTGAAAGCATATGCTGTCTTTAACACCGAGACAAAACATGGTAAATATATTAGGACAATAAGCTTATATTATGTTCGTTTGTGCATACCTTACTATTCATGTTCATGGTATTTAACTCCAGGACCAGTTTTATCTCATCTACATGATTGTTGTATCATGCCCAGTATTGCAAGTAGACAAAACTAAGATACAAATGAAGTAACAGACGCATGTAAAAGTTTTTGAAGATTGACTAAGATTCATAGTATCAAAACCTGTCCCGCATTATTACTTGTACAGGAAGGAGCATCATGTAGCAAACTAGCCTTCTTAAAACAAATAATTTTCTTAGCTCTTCAAAAATTTGTGCAGAGAAACAGAACATAGTTAACAAGGGGAAGAGATGCACAGAAGCTTACTTGGGAGATCCCATGGATCATATTTGTAGATATCTAGCTGCCTGATGAGCTCAATGGGGAGAGTCTTCTGCTGGATTTTTCTTTTAAGGTAAAACCTGACAAGCTCTTCATCTGTTGGATGAAACCTGAATCCAGGTAACATAACTTCGTCTTGCTTCTCTATGTCATCACTTCTGATCTCATCCATATGTTTACACAGTAAAACAAACCACTGGCTGGATGTTGTATATCTCAAGCAGTGCTCACCTGCTTCTAGTCACAAGAAGTTACCAGCTACAAACCCTAAGGGTTAATCTGTATGGTCAAACTTCACTCAACGGGCAGTAGCTAAAAGATTTTGGTTTATGATGATTACTGGAGCTAAAACGAACCCTCAGTGTAGGATTACCATATATTTCTTTGGAGGTAAACAAGGTGTAGCTCTAAGCACCGGCTCTGCTCTTATGAAAGACTAGTTAACTTTGGAGAAAAGCTAGCACAAAAGCTCAGAGAAGAAAGAAGCGAAGCTTAGCTTGCAGACTTGTAGTCTTAGCTCTCTTGGTTGCTTACTTTGTAGGGTTTCCCTTCATACTATTGGCTAACGTTTTGCACCCTTGTGTGCACTAACCAGCAGATACTTATAGAAGAAGTTTTAAAACCGTCACCATTGTAACTCATGTAGGGTCTTTATTGTGAGGATCTCAATAAGATGTATGTAGTAAGCTTGGGATTAGTGATCTTGTGATCTAATATTCACCTAACTAATAAACTAACTTAATGTCAAGTACTTTGCATCTAATGTATGTCTGGTTTCCTATAATTAAGCCTCCTCACAGAATAATGTAGCTCTCTAGATGGCTACCTTAGTAATTTTTAATTGTGTTCCCTTGAATTTTCTAAATATGAATTATATAAATACAATTCCCAAGACACTATGAGACATGAAAATTCCAACCAAGTGCAGTACTCTATTGGAATAATGAGAGTCTAATTCCTTCTCAGTTCTCACAGTACATATATATTACATCGGTATGTGCATATATACCTTTGATTCTCTCACAGTACATATATATTGGTATGTGCATATATACCTTTGATTCTCTCATGATCCCAAAATCCTTTTTGGACAGACTTTCCTCTTCGTTGGTACCCCTTTGTTTTGTCTCACCTGTATATTTGGATTTGAAAGGGAGATTAGTGAACACAAAGAAAGATATGTAAAACCTTCCTGAGGAAAGTATACATGTTCCTTACTCATTATTGAGCTCCTGAGTTGATTGAAATTAACAATAAAAATAGAGAAAAGTTTTTTATTATATAACAGATATTTTGTGACATGGTATAAGATATAAATTTTCCAAAGAAGAAAAGGCCTCTTTTTTTTAAATCTTGGTTTAAACTATTCATGCCATGAAACTGCTTATGCAAAAGCTTATGCATGCCACCCAGTTATGAAGTGCCAAGCTGGCACACTGCTCTATTTTCCACCTATCCAAATGGAAGGAAGTGCCTATTTGGCTGTTTCACATCCCTGAGTTAGAGCTGAAATCTTGAGTCATGTCGAGCAAATTTTTGTTATCATTCTTTTATGGAGTGATGCTGTTGTCTCTGGCTTTTGTAAGGTTGTGATTAGTCAAACTAGTGTGAAATCTAGCATCAATCCTCCATAGTTATTTAACTCCATAGATAGTGACATGTTCGCTGATGATAAGGTATGACAGACAAAGGGTCTGTATGTACCGTATGTTTCATAACTTGACATGATGCTTATCTCTAGATTATTGTTCTTTTTTGACGGAAGCTAATATCTAGATCATTCCTCTATCCTTGCCATGCAATGTGCTGCCAACGCGCAGTTGTAATTATCATCTAGTATTAACTGCCTTTGTCGTTTGCAGATAATGTTTTGTATCCGTTTGGTTGTCGATGCCGTGAAATTTCTAGTCTTCCTCCCTATCCTTGGTGAGAATCTGGGATGCACACCTTTCTTGACTATTGACAGCCTAGTACTTGCTTCAAACAAGTATTGTCTACTGAAGTAGCCATAAAATTTGTGTTCTCCTGAAGTTTTTATTTTCTGACATGAGACTAATTTTACACTCTTGATGTGTGCAGTCCAGGGACGAAACAGGCGGACAAGTTATCAAGAACCGTGTGAGAAAATCCAAGGCAGCTCACTGATCACCAGGTCACCATCATAGTCATATGCCATCATTCTTTAACCCGAGTTTTCAGACTGCCCATTCGTGCATACGGTGCTGCACTGCTGCGTTGGGCTCGTCAACAGAACTTCCACAGACATTGATGCGAAAAACCTGCATGGATCCAAGTGTTGCCTTCTCATTCCTCGCTTGCAGCCAGAAAAAAAAAAATGCAACACAAAATCCCATGGGCCATGTTTTCCAAACCCTGTCCTCCAAGCACCCAACAGTGCAAGAACCTTAGGGCTAATGAAAGGAGAGATCGCTAATAGGGCTTTATAGAGGGTTCTAGGGTCAAATATCTGGGCACTTATTCTAGTGGTCGGTTTGCGTCGACCGACGCAATTTTCAATCGAGAGTTTATACTCATGACAGCTCCCATTTGTCAGAAGTACTGTGGTAGAAAAAATCAGTGTGTTTTTTATGCTAATACTCTGTTTCTACATACATGTAAAGACTCTCAGTCAGTACTCAGTAGAGCTCAATACCAGCAATACATCATGGCAGAACATGGGTGTCTGAAGTCTGAACTCTGAAGCCCGAAAGGCCTGGAATGCAGCCGCTCTTCCTCCCTGTCCTCGAACTGCACAGTGGCTTGTCTATTGCTTGACCTCGATCGGGCCGTGCCACTGCCACACCGCACGTACGGCCACCACACCCGCTCGTGCGCGCGGCCTCTGCTGGATCGATTGGGTCAAACGGGGACCCTTCCGTTTCAAGTTTTCTTCTTCACGTCGGCATGCGCGGCACCTCGCATTCCCTCCTCTGCAGGGATCCCATGTTTCCAGGGTTCAGACTCCCAATTTAATCCCCTTGTACTCTTGCCGCGGCTAATCGATGTGCTCGAGCGTGTTCGTTCGTGCCAACACGCTGAGCTACCGGCCTGGCGCATCGGCATTGCGCCCGTGCACGTGTGCCATGGGACAGTGGCTCCCTAGGGCCCAATAAACTTGGCGTCTCAGACAGAGCTCAGCAGCATCCAGGGACCAACCAGGGTAGCATCAGTTCAAAACTGCTCCTATTAGGCGCGTATGGAGTATTGTTCAGAAGTTCTTTTTTCTTTTGAAAGATTTATATTATTACTTAAACAACCTGAGTAGAATGCAGGCCTCCAGCCGCATTTTTATGCTGAATATTTCTACCATGTACTAGTACCTATTGTGAAATAACACTGCAAACTGCACTTACTGAAAACCGGAGCATATATGCCTCTTTCCATTCTTATTGTCCTTTCATAGGTCTGTTGACTCTAATTCTAAGGGTTAAGCCAGAATTAGTACTACTACGTAATAAATAGCACATGATGTGTGCATTTAAAACCAAGTCACGCTAGCTACGCTCTCCGATTCCCAAACTGGGGAAACCCAACGAAGACGACGATGAGTAGTCCGCACTCCACACTTGTTACCAAGAAAGACACAGCAGCGCCATGGAAACACGGAGGCCGGGAACCAATTCGCGTCGGCTGGGAACGAGGCGAGCCAAGGGAAAAGATATAACGCTGAACACGGAACGACACGAAGATAGCGTGTCAGTCGCACTCTCACGGTGCTTAGGATGCGTTTGTTTCAGCTTTAGAATCAGATGAATCAGTTGAATCAGGTGATGAATAGTGAGAGAGGAATAGTGAATAATGAGTAGAATGGGTGAAGCTGAAAAAAACGGAGCCTTATTACCACGCATACATGTACGATGCAATGGGACGCTGTGTGGCTGCCCTGAATGGGACTCTGTTGCAGCGTCCCTTCTGAGTAAAGCAAGTGTCCCTGACTGAAACTTTGGCCCTGATTCACGTCTCTACTAGCCACCCATGTATACGTGCTTGACTTTACAGTACTCGTAGGTGATGTACGTTTTGCAAGGTTCCATGCAGTCAAACTTCCATGTTACTCGACCTTTCTTGGTCAGTCAGACCACACGCCACACCGAGTTCAGGCCTCGGAGATTTCAGCATTGTAATAATAACTTCTCTAGTCCATTAAACTCAGCGCTGTAATTGTAGTACTGCATGAGGTCAACTGGAACAAATTCTGAATTAAAAAACAAAAGTGCATCCTACTCAAAATTGCAAAACAAATGGGCCTGCAGTTCAATCACGGGCTCGAGCCGTTTCAGCTAGTCCTCCAACCCAGAGTGGCTGGCCAGCTTGGTTTTTGGCAAAATAGTCATTTTGTCTCCGAACTTTTGCCAGGGCTCAGTTTGATTCTTGAACTTTTAAATTGTCCACTTTAGTCTTTAAATGAATTTGCAGTTCAATCTGTTCATCCCTCTTTATGTCCCGCCACATGGCTAGCACAGCATTTTTTTTTTTGAGAATCAGCAAGCATGCATTGCTCCTGCCCCTCAATCCCTCCTTTCCCCACGGTCCTTAAATGAAAACATTGCCTCGTGAACAACCCGGATAAATCAATCTCGTTCGCTTGGTGAATTCCTTTTTCCCTTAAAGTCAGTGGATTTTTTTTTTGTGAAGATGATGGCTTTCTGCCTTGTTCGCTTTTTTTTTAGGCAAACAGGTTACCCCCTACTGATTCTTTATTAAAACAAAAACAACAAAGCGTTCTTTAGCCGTACAATTAGGAAACAAAGAAAATGAGGAAAATTATACAACACTGTCTAGCCATAATTGGATTGGTTGTTGAAGACTTTTCTTGTCCCTAAGCTTAACTCTGGACATCTCTTACTTGAAAACAAACTTGCAGGATTGCAGAGAATGTTGAAGTCTTCTGAATATAACATCATTTCTAGCCATCCAGATTCCCCATAACATTGCGACAATAATCTCCAGGAAGAATGGTTTATTCAGATAAGCCTTGAACTGCAAAATAGTCTGATAAAAATCTACTTGTATTAGGTGAGTAAGCCTCAAAATGTTCCAGCAAGACATCGCAAAAGGACACTCCAGGAAAAGATGATTGAGAGATTCATCTGCATTCAAGAAGCAAAGAACACAATTGTAACTGGGCAAATCCATATGTCTGCTCCTTGAATTTATCAGTTATGCTTATCAGCAATGGTACAATGTTTTTCTCTCAAAACAAAACAACATCAACTTATGAGCCACATAAACACATGCAGGGGTACCATGCTTTTTGTGGCGGTGATATTAAACTCCACATCTATGGCAGAAACTATCACTATAAATTGCTTGTTTTGTCCGAAAAAAATATAAATAGCTTTTTTTTAGACGAACACCACAGCCAAAGTATGGCGGTGGTGAGGTGACCAAAAACCAAACGCGCAGGCTTTGTCTTCCTCCTAAATAAAAAAGAAAAAAAACAAGAAACATAAAGTAAGGCTTTGTGTCTCAGTCTCTAAGAAAAGAAACAGAACAGCTCAAGGACCGTAGGCTTAATGGGCTAGCTCAACTGAAGCCCATATGGGCCTAAAAAACTGCAGCCCACCTGACTGCAGCCTTGAGGGCAGTCCAGTCCAGCAGTAGACAATTTCCCAGCTTGCCTACAGGAAGATCGCAGCAATGGAGCAATGCTCTGCAGTCCTGCACTGAGACTAAGCACTACTCCGTACACGTGTTTAAAACAGCAATTGTGCCTACATTCTTGTCCGTGAGCTTTTGGAACCCAGAAAGCAGATGATGTGCAAAGTCCTTGGTACTTTATGTCCAACACAAAATGTGACATATGATCATCTGAATCTCATCCCTTTATCTCATGACAAATTTGTCGCAGCAGAAGATATGGATGCAGTCCAGTGACTTGAGCTCGCAGTTACAGACCCATCTCAATCATGCGCAGGCACAGACGTGTTGAATGCGTGTGGTGAGATATACTCCTCCGTATAAAAGAACATAAAAAAATGACCACCTAAAACGCATGGCCATTATATTCTAAATTCTAAAAAAAAGGTGCATGCATGCATGATAGTTGATAGATACCACATCAAGCATCAAAGCAGCAATTGCAGATGCAAAAGCAAAAAATTGCGCTGAGGAATGACGCAACAAAGGATCTAACAGCACTGAGAATGCACCGGCAGGTGCCAGTGCCAGTGTTGCCTGATCGATGCGCCCATTATATCTTCACAAAAAAAAGGGGACTGTGGCCGCACGGGCACGTGAATTCTGAAGGACCGGATATGGCGACCAGAGGAGGGTGAATAAGAGCCTCAAAAATTATTTCGAATTTTTAGGTCCTTGGCTCAACAAAACACCCCGAGAAGCAATACATAAAACCGTGATGACCACGACCCTATTGATGAAGGTGGATGTTTTCTACAAACACAGCGGGTCACCACTAGAGCAGCGAAACAAGCGGTGAAGCAGTCGGAGTTCAAACACGCAAACTATGAGAAAAATACCTTATTGCACAGAGCAATACCGGACAAGTCTGAGTTCATACCGGACATGTCCGATATGGGTTCAACTTGTAAATCTCGGACATGTCCGACCTGGTTTCGGACAAGTCCGGTATTCCTGACAGCACAACGTGCTATGAGAGAAAATTCCAAAACCTCATCAAACGGTGTCCAAAAATTGTGAAAATTTACTCTAAGCTTATAGACATCAAAGGAAAGTTCTCCACTTAATCTCAGCTCAAAACTCCGACAAAGTCAAACGTTGAAAATACCGGACATGTCCGGGTTAGGGTCGGACTTATCCGATATCAGCGGGCAGAATTCTGGAACAAACGAATCCAAGACTAAAACTGAATCAAAACTACTCCGATTAACTTAAAACTTGGCAGGAAGGTTCCTGGGGATGTTGAGAAGATTTTTTCAAGACATCAACACCCAATTTCAAGAGAATCTTGAGAAATCACAAAGGGGGTGAAAAACGACTAAGAACTCACTATGAACCTAAAATCGCCCCAATTTATTTGCTCGTGAGGAATTAGCTCAAATCCTTCGGTGGGATTGATCCTCTCACGTCATAGCTCGAATCAACGCAAGAAAAATGGACTCAAACAGTGCCAAATCGAAGAAATTCGACCACGAGATTAGAGGAGAGAAATGAGCTCGGGATGAACAAGTTAAGAACAACAAGAACACAAATTCATCACGAGAATCATTGCCCAGAGGGCACGAGCACATTAGGGATTGCTCTTCCCACGAATAATTCACCACAAAGTTTACAGTGGGCCTCACACACTCAGAAAAACTAGAGACAGGAAAACCCTAGGATGAACAACTGGAATGAGAGAGGTGAGACTGAGTGGAGGCAGTCCCTCTTATTTATAATCTTATTACACAATTCCACTTCTACCCCTAGATATTCTAAGAGAGAACCACCTAGCCACGGGCATTATGGTCCAACTCGAGTTTTCCTGATCCGACGGCCACCGCGGCTCCTCACCGGTAGCCTCGCTCCGAAGTGATCTCTCTGATGCCGCCACGTGCCGTCTGTCCGCATCGGGACCTCCGTCCGGGTTTTGAGGCCCAAACCCGCGAAACCTGCCGCCGATGGTTTTGAGGACAAACCACCAAACCGCCCGCGAGTATCGTACCGCGTACGCATCCTCCGCCGATGGTTTTGAGGCCAAACCACCAAACTGTCGCCGATGGTTTTTAGGGCAAACCACCAAACTGTTCGCGAGTAGCGTAGCCCGTACGCGTCCCCCGCCGTGTACACTTGCGCTTGTCGATGTCCCAAGTGTCAGCCACCGCGGCTGGCCACCTGGCCGTCTGGTTCGTCAGTCGAAGCCTAGCGTCTGCCCTTCACCGCAACCGGTCCGTCAGCACGGCACGCTCTACTTGACCTTCTCCCTACCGCTGCCACCGCATCCGGACTTCACACCTGCACATCACGAGCCAAGAGATATCGTTTTGACACATAACCCTGTGCCAGGGGATCAGTAGAACCATCGAACCAATCACACGTCAAAATACTGGTATGTTAACAATCGCTCATCACAACCACAAAGGTGTTCCACGATGGTTATGTAAAAACCATGTATTCGTAAATTCACCAGTCATGCGTAAAGCTACTGAAACCGTGTAGAAAAGGCGTGCAAACGAGTGCGCCGCTCGCTGTGTTCCCCTGCTTTTAGTGACCGAGTTTAGATATGTACTGATCGTCTGATCTTTCAGGAACCAAAGTGATTAGATTAACAGTCCGTAGGATCAACCCGGATCCCAGCCACCACTGATCGTCCTCCACCTCTGTCGTGCGAACAAAAGGTCCCAATATTTTTCTTGTTGCGTTTGTGGCATCCCTGTAAAGGTAAAGCGACGCTGGATACGTGCCAGTATAATATAAACAAACAAGCATTATACCACCACAACACGGACGGGACACGGGAGCTAGCTGTGGCCGTGCATGGATGCCGTACATAGCTCACGGATCTCTCTCCCCCTGCCGGAAGTGCGCAAGTGACGGTCGCGCACACGGCACAGCAGCATCGATCGCCTCTCCAAAGATCCGTCAAAAAGCTGCTGACGAATCAAAAGGCGCCTGGGCCGGGCCGGCCGCCTGATGACTGATGACCAGTCGAGGCGACCGATCAATCATGTGGCACGTCTCGCCGATATCCTGATACTGCCCGTTACCTGACTGCCTCGACCGGAAAGCGGCGGTGGTGGTGCGCGCGCGCGAGACCACGAGGTCGAGGTTAACCGGGGCCGATCCCGCCACGCGCTCCGCGATGGCGACGCGCACCAGGCCGGAAGGGAAGGGGTGGTAAAAATCACCGGGGCGGCCGGCGAAACGGCTAGTGTGCTGTGCGCGCACGGTGAGGTGCATGGCTCGTCGTACGCGTCGCGCCCCGGGTCGGCCGGCACGACGGGTCGGCGGTCGTGCTCGGCTTTGCGGCTCGTCCGCGTCTCCGTGACGCGGAGGGGTTTGTCGCGACGTACTATGATGGATTCAGGATTGGGATGGTACTCGTACGTCTCCGCGTGGGTCGTGGCCGGTCTTGGCGCGCTTCGTTCCGTGTCCGCGGTCGAAGCGACGGCGACCCGCCGGTACACTAGGCTAGCGCGGCGCGCGCGAGGTGGTGGTGGGTGTGGTGTGGCGTCGTCTTTCGGCCGGCGTGCATGCGCGCCTAGTGGCGAGGAGGGCCGGGGTGTCAGACGCATGTCGGCGCCGGTGAGGTGCCGCCAGGTGGCCGGCGGCTCGTCGCATTGATAGATATCACCGGAACTGGCACCTGGGCTGGGCAAGCAAAAGCGTGCCTTTCCACGTCCCGGCCGGTCTCTTGAGTCTTGGCCCGATGCTGATCGCGCGGTAGATTTTCGCCGTCATCTCTCGACAAACTGACATGACTAATTCGCTTGCCCATCAAGCCGACGATGCACGCGCGTGGAAAGATAAAAGGAGCAATGCTACTTGGTGGTCGTGGCCGTTGCACTATTGCAGCAAAGGGTTCAAAAACATCTTCGCGGGTATAAGCATACACGGAGTCTATCTCAGATTCTCAAAATTCACATTTATAAGTTTTAAAAAAATTTAAAACTTTACACACCAATAGCACCAAACTAAATGAGCATTGTCCTAAAATTTGAGATTCAAATAACTTTTATAAAAAATCATATGAAAAAACAAATTTCACTCGTCTGGAGTTTTTTTTCTTCTGATAGCTGAAATTTATTTTTTTATATAAATTTTTACAAAAGTTGTTTAAATCTTAAATTTTAGTACAATACACATCTAGTTTGATATTATTAATATGTAAAGTTTTAAATTTTTTTAAAAACTTCTACATATAAATCTCTAGAGTGCTAAGATAGACTTCGCGGCCGTTTATACCACGAAGTAGTTTTCGTTCCGCAGCGAAGCGACACCAGGCGTTTCAGCTTCAGCATTGTAATCCGTATGCCCATCAGGTCTAGGGAGCAGGAACTAGGATGTTCACGAACCGATGTACGTGTGGGTGTGCACTGGTACGTCTCATCAAAAAGCAGCTTTCTGGTAAAAGCACCCTACGTGATACATTCTGTGATTCAGTGTGCGTACGTGCCTACACGCACTGATAATGGTGATACCCAGCACGGCTCCGATCAACGAACCATCACCAAACGGGAACCGAACTACTATAGGGCCGGATCAGAACGCCTGTGTTCCCATCTCGACAGGAAATTGCAGCATAGATACATGCTCCCTCCGTTCCGGAGAGGACAAAGTTCTAAGTTAAACCATTTTCAGTTTAACCAAACTAGTTCACCAGTCTGCGCTTCCACGCAACCATTTTAATACCTATTACTAATAAAAATACTGAAATAATAATTTACACATTTTCCCCTCTTTGTTAATTTTCTAATACAATACAATACGCATATGCATATAGATACTATGTCTGTGATAAACTTACTAGCTAGTAGAGATAATATCTATATGCATATGCATTTAGTTAATCTTAGGTTAAATTATGGGGGTACTTGTTGCAGCCCATGTCGCATTACATTATGAATATAGATTTTGATTTTTTTAACCTTTGATCTTATTATAGTTGCTATAATTTTTTAGCCTCAAGTGAAGTTCAACCTTTTATGCTTTGCATTTTTTAACTCTTCTTTTGCATTTCATTAAACATTGTTAATTGTAGTATATCTATTTATTAGAATATATTTTCAGAGTATATCTATTTAGAATCATTAGCATCCGATTTATAAATATTGTTAATTGTAGAATGATTTGATTAAAACAAATGTAGAACTGTTTCTGTTTGGACGAAGGTAGCAGATGTTACTATTCCCATGACTGTGGCCGTGTTGACTTAAATGACGCTTTTTCTCCAGCAGATTGTCCCATCAATCTCCTACATATTATTACCCTGCAACTTGGTACAGTACATTATTCTGACGTTAATCTATGACTGCAGGCAACAGCAACAAATCTCTCCATAATCCACAAAGACGGCGAACTAAGTTGACTTGAAGTAGAGCATCGTTTAGATTGCCTCTAAATTCTAAGTTTTTTTATTTTTTTTTATCATATTAATTTTTGGACTCATGCATGGAGCATTAAATATAGGTAAAAAAAATAACTAATTACATAGTTTAGTTTCAAATCACGAGATAAATCTTTTAAGCCTAGTTGGTCTACGATTGGACAATATGTAACACCTCTGATGTTATATTAACTAAAACATGTCATGTCATCATATGCATTGTAAAGCATTTATGTTTAAGTCAACCTTAATATGCATTAACTAAAACAAATTTACATTTCATAGGTTGATTATGTTTCTGGAATGTTTTGTCACATGAAATAATAAAACCCTACTTTTAAATGTCATCGCAAATACTTGGTTTATATTCTATGTATTTGAGGTGTAAACCGTATTTACACTAGTGTCAAGCATAGTGTATAAACCTAAGTTCAACCTTTAAAAATTTGTTTTTATATTTAAAGTTGAATTTGGGTTTCAAAGCTTATTACCAAGCCTTGAAATCAAATTTAAATTCAAATTGGAAAGCTATAAAGTGTTTTTCGAAAGTTAATTTGGTCAACTAAGGGTGTCATTGGGTCAATGACCTAAAAATGCCCTTGGATGATGTTTGTGAACACTAATGACCAATCAATTAAGTTAGAAACCAAAATGAGTTTGAATTCTATTTCAAAAACCCTTTATTCTAAAACCTAGTTTTATCCCCTTTTCTCTAATTCAAAATCTATAAAGAATTTGGAGATACTCTAAAAAGATAGTTTGTAGATCTTGACAAGAGCTACAAAGTTGGTATATAAAGTTTTTCAAGTTTTAAAAAGAAATTTTAAATGAATTTGAAAATACAGTTTTCTAGCATTTGTCCCCTTTTGATTTTAAAGCTATAATTCAAAAATTATGCATAATTTTGGAAAACCTTGTATGGGAAAAAGGTTTAGTTTGGAAAGTTAAACATTTCATAGTTTTGAATATTTTCAAGTTTTATTGAAAAATCAAAAGTAATTTCAAATGTTTTTTCTAGGGTTTTATTCCCTTTTTGAACTTGGATTCAAAATTCAAAATCCACACAGAATTTGAGGATGCCAGTTAAAGGAAAAGTGTAGCGCTTAAAAAGTTATGCAAATAATATTTTTAGAGATTTTCAAATTCTTATATAAATTTTGGAGTAATTTGTATTTTTAAACAAATGGTAATTCTGTAATTTTCTCGAACAGTACCGAAACCTATCATCGGCCGCCATCGCCGGCTTCTCAACCCGCGCCGCCGTCCACCGCCGCACATGCTCAGCCGCCAGCATGCTCCTGGACGTGTGAAGGTTCATCGTCGTCGTGTCGTCCGTTCATACATCGCCTCCGCCCTATAAATAGGCCAGCTGTGGCCGACTTCTTCTCCTTCTTCTCCCCGCCGTCGTCGCCGACGACCTCGCTCCGCCGCTCGAATTTGCCGCCGTCGATTCACCACTGCCCGATTGCTCTTGCCAATAGATCTGCCACATCCTTACGGTTAGTTTGAGCTAGCTCGTGCTTGCTCTCCTCGCCCGAGCTGCCCAAGCGCCGTCATCTTCTTCGCGGCCGGCCGCCGAGCCGCCGCGAGCTTTTTCGCCGTCGACCGTCGTCAAGGTTGAATATATATTCTCTTTAACCCTCTCATCGTGTTCCCCATGCTATCCTGCCTCTCATGCGCATCTTGGCCGGCTGGATGGTGCACAGAAACTCCTGTGACGCCGTCCTTGCCATCGGAGCGCCGCCGCCGCCATCACCACCGCCGTCCGCAGCTCGACCCAGCCGCTCCGGGCCTTCATTAATGTGCGCATCAGCACCGTGGTGAGCTTCTGCAGCTGTCTGCGCTATCAGTTTCATCAATCCCGTGTCATAGCCGCCGGTCATCGTAGCTCGCCGCCGGCATGGTCATGCCGCTCCGCCGCGAGCGTTGCCACTTTGGCTAGGGACAGGGGACGGTGTCATCTTGTTGCCAAACGGGTTCGCCTGAGTGCCCTGCGTATGCTCGAGTACTCACCGTCGCCGGGAATCACTCCGGTGAACGTCGCCGTCGCGCCCGAGCTCCGTCGCGCCGCCATGGCCGCCGGCGTGGGTGCGTCGCTCCGCCGCGCCATTAGCCACCCTGATCGACTCCCCGTGCCAAGCTGAGCCCTATGGTTCAAGTCCGGTCGCCAGAGACCTCGCTGCCGGCGAGTAATCGCCGGTCAACCGCCGGCGGGCCGTCGGTCAGCGTGGGAGTACTGTGCTCCTTTTTCTTTTTCTATTTTAAGAAAATAATTTAAATGCTATTTTCTTTGAAAAATCATAATAATTAATGTATAGCTCCAAAAATTCTGAAAATTTTTGTGTGTGTTCTTTATGATGTCATCTACCTAGAAAAAATATGAAATACCAAATTTGAATACTTTTTGCATATGTTAAAATTAGCCATTTTAATTAAAAAATGACCCTTCAATGATTTTTGATAAATAAAATAATTGGCTTTTAATTCTGAAATTTGTTTTGCCATCTAATTAGGCTAAGAGATTTCCAAAATAAAATTTTGGGCTTAATTTGATAACTTTAATTTTATGTCTTTATTTAATGCTTGTAAATAATTAATTAATCTCTTTAATTAAGTTTAATTATTATAGGATTTGTTTGACTTTGGGATTGATTGATGACCTTGGGTCATTAACCTTGATAACCTTTGGTACTTTAATTAATTATTTGTGCTTATCTTAATCATATCATTAAGACTTAATCAATGTTATTTTATGTGCTTAATTAATTTCTTAAATGGCGTAGTTAACCTTAATGAGCTTGATAAGCGAAGTTTTGTTGGCTTGCAACTTTATCGTGAAGAAAAATTGTACTCAAGCCCTTAATCTGATCATGCATCCATCGAGCATCATGTTTACTATTCCATCATGTTAAAGCATATCAATTATCGAATAGTTTCCGTTAACGGAGAGTTAACGTTATCGCACCAGATTCCAAGGATGAGCAGATTCAAGAATTGGGAGTTGATCCAGAGTTCAAGACCGTCTACCCCGAATACCAAGGCAAGCCCCGGATGCATTCAAACCCTATTCTATTTATAAAAGTATTATCGCTTCAGCTATGATATGTTGCATTAAGTAATAGGAGTTGAGTGAAAACCCACCAATTACATTACCTGTCTTATTTCCTTATTCCTTGTTACCTGCTTTGGAAGATAAGTAGTAACGCTTAGCCCTGCTTAATTAGTTAAGTGTTCAAAGGTAAAAGAATGAAAAAGATAAGATTGGTTTTACTTGTTGGAATCCTGATAATAGTTAATAAATCGAGTCCGGACAGCTAACTTGCACTGAGAATGGAGTCCCTCTGTAGTGTTTTCGTCTGTTGATGTCCTAGGTCCCGTCCGTTGGTGAACTGGTGATACCGAGAAATTAGAAATCCACATGCATGAAGTGGTATTCAGTGGGCCAGAGGCCCCACGCATATCATGGAGTGACATATAGTGGGCCAGAGTCCCCACATATGTCATAGTGTGTTATACTGTGGGTTTAAGTTCCCATGTATATCGGTACACGGGGCAGAAGAGCTCAGGTGTATCATGTGGTGATATATGGTTGCGGTTGTTATCCCGGTATATCGGTTCATCTGGTATGCATCGGAGTTAAAGTCTCCGGTATCCCAGTGACCTAGGTCCCAGCTGGGTATGAAAATGGATTCGAATCGCCGTTGCTTCTCGGAGAAGAAGACTCGATCGGTGTTCATCATCGTAGTAACAACTTGAACAATGATTAAGGTTTAACAATGAAATTGTTTGATAATTGGAGCTAGATCAAAGCAAACTTTTCTTTCTGTTAAGACTTTCAGCAAAATTTCTAATCTCTTACAAGCCTTATCTCGTCCCTCTAGCCTGCATTTTCTAAGTCTTCACCCCTCTTTTTCGTCGGATCAGTCTTGTTGAGTACTTTTGTACTCAGGGTTTGTTGAACCCTTGTTGCAGGTGAGCCTCATGGGCAGGAGTGTTTTGCGTCCTGCTGCATGACAGTCGTCGAGGAGAGTGACGACGAGTAAGATGTTTAGCTTTTGGGCAGAGCTTATCGTTTGGTATTATAATAAAGTTATCTATCGCTACTCCACTACTATTATGGTCTGTATAATTTAAACTTACGGTTGTAAATCTTTAAAACTCAAAGGTTTGTAAACTTATGTTGTTATAAGTTTTCCGCTATTTTACTCCGATGTATATTATTTATATCAAACTGTTGTAATACTGCAATGCCTCTTTATAACGATTGATCTTGTTCGGAGAATCATGAATGATTCGGGATTTACCCGACAGACTTTTTAAGTCGTATGGAACACAGTCATGGTTATTTGGAGTCTGTTTAGACAATAATCATGCGTGTGGGCCATATAATTTAGGAGGTTCTGCCATACAATATTTATTAAATATGACAAAAAAGTTAATATTGAATTTTTTTTAATCTAAACGAGGCCTAGGATTCAAATACTCGCCATTCGCCTGGGGTCGTCGTCGTGCTCGACGCTCCATAGTAACTCACTGTCTCAGCGACCTCCAAGGAAAGGTACGTAACGTAGCATTCGGACGAAATGAGTACATGTAGCTTGTACCAGTGTCATATTGTCGACTTGTCGTTACCGTCACCTCGCTATTAGACACTGGCCAATGCGTAATGCGTGCAGTGCATCTATCTGCACTTTTCATGATGCGCTGGGGCCAGCGTGAGGGCTACTAATCTTCTTGTTTTATCCACATTTGAAGTTGAAATCAGCATTGATTGCTGCGGTGCCGACATGTTACATGTAGTCTTCAAGCACGGTGGATGTTAACATGTTTGGCTCTTCCTAAACTCGTGTATAGTCGTCACCGTGTTACAAAATGTACACAAAAGTGTAAAAGAGCCTCTAGTCTAATGGTTAAAACAACTGAATAGCACCGAGCAGACCTGGATTCGACTCTCGATAAAAAAAAATTAAACAGGTCTGTATTATTTAAAAACTAAAAAAACAGGCTAAAATTTTCTTACTGACTTTGGTAAAAGATGTACACAAAATTTGTAAGCACAATCATATTTAGTGGAAAACTTAGCAACCTTGGAACAAAAGCAAATAAACATAGAAATATATTTATTGGTGGCTTGATTTTGAAACTAATTTGGTGTTGTATGTTTTTTAAATAAAGAAAACCTTTGTATTATTAAAGATAAGTCCTATCTCTGTAACAAGACAGCTTATCAATGTACAATCCAACTAGAAAAAAAGATATATTGCTATGTTTTTATATAAACCGGGTCAAACTAACCAAAACAATTCACGACTAGCTTCGAGCTCCTCTTGCTCTAGATTCTCCGTGGAAGTTGATTCTCTACGAGAAGTGACTTTTGACTAAAATTGATTCTCTAAGATAAATTTTTTGCATACAGTGATTACGGAGTGGAGTGCATAAGGAGAAGCTACTTTTTTAGCTCCCAACCTCTTAGTTTATTTCAGAGAATAATTTCACAACAAAAAACACTTCTTAGTTCTGTTTGGCAGAGCTTTTCCTGGATTTGGCCTGGAAGCTGCTAGGCCAAATTGGCCCTCAAAATCTGGAATGGGGGAGTAATCCTTATTGTTGCTGCATACATCCCGGATTATATGAAAGGAAAAACGATATTTAACAAAACTGTATCTAGAGCCAGGCAAGCATGTTTTTAAAACTTTGGTATCAGTACACTAAAAAGGATACGGAATTCCACTAGTCACGAATCAAATAATGGCTATATTCTTCAAGCACGCCTTGATGCTCCTTTCTCTCATGCAGACATACAGCGGCATGAATTCAGTGGTAACGACGACCGAATGGCAGATGGTAGAGAGCGGCTCGCCATGACGACCGGGTCCCGGGTGCAAAATTAAATTAGCAATGGCCACACACACCAGCAGCGATGGCGCGGACGGAGGCCATCCACGACAGGCACTGGAACATAAGGGCAGCCATTCATCAGCGACTATCTTGAGATGCTTATTGGGCCCCTGCCAAGCATATAATGACTCGATCAGTGAGTGATTAGATTCTGCGTTCTGCGCCGTGAGGCCATGACCAAGGCAGGCCGGGATGTCGGTTTTGGGGCACTCAGCTAGCAGGTCACAGGCTCATCCGGCAGGATCGTCTGTCTCAATAGCGAGTGCTGCGACTGTGCCATCCCTTTGGAGTGTGCGATGGAGATTGGAGAATCAAGCATGCCGTCTTGTTTTCGTGGTCGTCTCGGATCCCATGTCCATAAAATGAGTGAGCTGCGCAATTCTTGTAAAGCTATAGGTTTCAATGGTTATATTATATATTAGTGCACTAGGATTTGGAACTAGTAAGGGGCCGTTTGGTTGGCTGCACCACGCCGTGCAAGGCTCGCCGCATGCAGCTTGCTGGCGTTTGGTTGCCTGGTCAAGCGGCAGGGCCAGGCTGCGGCCATGCAGCCGTACAGCGCGAGCCAGGCTAGCGGGGAACGCCCAGATTGAGCGTTTCTTGCGAGCCAGGCTGGGCCGGTGCGAGCGTTTCTTTCTTAATTACTTTATTAGGGTTAATTAGTGTATATTAAGTGATATTAGTATATTTTAAATAAGATTAAGATATATTAAGATAAATAAAAACTATTAGAGTGTAATTATGTAACATAAATATTATCTTGATGATTATTTAATGATTTTTATCTTATACAATATTTGTTCACACAGACAACCAAACAATATCTTTTCTTATGCGGGCTCAGCCGACGCAACCAACCAAACAAAGAGAGTTGCATGGCACCGGCCTGGCTCCAGTCAGCCTGGCTCCCTGGTACCATCTAGGCTCCGGAGAAACACGAACCAAACAGACCCTAGAACTGTTCTTGAGCTGAATATGGTTATTTGACATCCC
This sequence comes from Bothriochloa decipiens, assembly GCA_023333625.1. Classification (NCBI taxonomy): domain Eukaryota; kingdom Viridiplantae; phylum Streptophyta; class Magnoliopsida; order Poales; family Poaceae; genus Bothriochloa; species Bothriochloa decipiens. The sequence continues at coordinate 52,012,322 of CM041635.1, read as the reverse complement.
TAGCAATGGTACATGACAAGTACTCGAAAACTGGCCAGATAAACAATAATCCATCGGCCCATGCAGAACTAATCTTATATACACTCTCTTCAATCTAAATTATACGACATTTTTTCTGCCAAACACCATTTGACTTTTATTATTGTTGCAATAATGGTTACACTGTGATTGTGCAATGATGCTTAATTGCAGGAAAATATGCATGCGCCCAAATACATTTTGCATTGCAAATATCATCAGGTTACACACATGGGTGGGGCTCATTTTAATCTGCTACTTTGCTTATCCAAATTGATGTTTTTTATGAGTTATTTAAGTTTTCTTTTGAAACTACCTTGCTGATCCAAATCGAAGATTTTTGTAATGAGTTATTTAAGTTCTCTTTTGAAGAAAGGTGATTGATCCACCCACCTTTCTGAGCAAGGTTTGCATGCTTAACTATAATACAAGGACAACGACGGCTGGGTGACAAATTCGATCGTCACCAAGACCTAGCTACTCCCTTGGACCACGAACCAAATTTAATCGAAGGTATCAAAGCCAAAAAGAAAATTACAAAAGGTGGGGCATAAATAACAGACTATATGCCTCATCTTTCTGTTAAATATATGGAAGTATATAGGAATAGCTAGCGTGTACTTTTGTAAGCCCGTATCATAAGAATAACAACAGATAAAACCAAATGTCCCCTTGGTCGAATCATCGCTCGGGGAGAGGGAGAGAGTGCTACACGCATACACGCCTTAGGAGTTAGGACCACCTCAAGTAATAACAGAATAAGCAGACATAAATTGAAGTTCGTTGCGCCCCACATTTCAACACTTTCAGTTTTAGCCTTTAAGGGGATTCAAAGTTGTTCAGATCAATACTACAATTATCGATGATTGTGACTTGTAGATTCATTTAATATTCTTACGGATTAAACCATATTTCTTTGCTATGACTAACATATCACAAATTTCAGATAAATTGCGTGACAACATAAAATCAATGGTATAATTAGATTCGTTGTAGAAAGCTGTATTATACAGTTTTTTGATTATAGATAATTAATTTTGGGCTTTGTCAGGGCACTTCGAATTAACTGTAGGCCGTCTAAGTGCCTTTTTATCACATATTATTGTTAGATTGATCTCCTACTCTCTAGCTGGCCCAACGGCTTGCTGGGCCTTGATCTCGCGCCCTGATCGGAGGCGCCCAACCGGACTTAGTTGGTAGGCCCCCGTCGCACAGCGCTATAAAGAAGAGGGGTGGGGGCCACGGTACACACACCGAAGTTCGTCGCGCCGCCAGTCCTCCCCACCTACATTACCGAAACCCTAGCCGATCTAGGAGCGCTGCCAGCGGCGGGAAGTGCCACCTCGACGTCTGCGTCGCCGCCAAGGACGCCATCAACTACAACCTCTTCTCCGACCGTCGCTGCCAGTGAGCTGCCTCCATCAACGCTCGTGATGGGATCTGCTGCGCCACCCACAACGACCCCGACCGCTCCTCCCACTGAGGGCTTCGGTATGATTCCCATTCCTCTCACTCTATCTCTCTCTCTCTGTTTCCCTCTGTCTTAGTAGTTCATGAACTAGGTTCTACGATTACACACCATATTCTGATGAAACCCCTGCCTAGTCCTACTACTAGAACGATCCTATGTTGAATATGAACTAACAATGGTATCAGTATAGCCTCTAGTAAGTGGATCTAGTGACTGGGTTAAGAAATGAAAACAAAGTTTGAAGAAATCGACTGATCCGAAATGGATCGGGGGAAAATGAAACCCTAACCCTAACAAGAAACATCAGAGGGGTTAGGGAAGAAGTTCTGAAGACCATGAAGAACCGAAACTCGGAACATACCTCTACCTCAATCTCATGAACATGAAAGAATGATCCTTGCGGATCGGAGATAAGGAAGAAGAAAGCCGATGAAAATGAAACCCTAACCCTAAGCCCATGAAAACCAACCGATCCAATGGATCGGGAAGAACTGATCGGGAAGAACTATACCTCCCCGCCGCTTCTCCGATGCTCCGCCTCCGGCGCGTGAGCAGGGCACCGCCCGCGAGGCCGCTCGACGGCTGAGCGCGCACGCCGGCGAAGGGGCCCGCGGCGTAGGCCATCTTCCCCGGGCCGCTATGGCCGCCGCTGGCGGCTGCGGCCGCTCGCTCGGTCGCTGCGGCTGATGAGGAATCGGGGAGGGGGAGAGAAAAATGAACCTAGGGTTTCGGGGTTCGACAGACGGTGGGGGTTTTTGACCCCCCGATCCGCGCGCTCGGCCGTCCGATGCAGATGGACGGCTGGCGGCGATCGGGCCGGCCCACGCGGCGCGGCGCGCGCGCGCTGGCTGCTGGGCCGTTTTGGCCATCGGGCCGAATGGATTGCTGCGGCCCATGAAGTGCATAGTGACATTTTTGAATAAAATTCTGAATTTCCAAAAAAAAATGAAATGGGCCGCTCTGGGCCGCAGCGCTGGGCCGCGCTGACTGCGCCGCGCGCGCGCGTGCGCGAAGCAGGCCGTGGGCCGTTTTGATTACAAGGCCGAATGGTTGGACTTCGGCCCAACATGAACAGTAATATTTTTTATTTTTCAGAAATTGTTTTTGATGAATATTTGAATGAATTCGAATTGAATTTTGATGCAAATTTTCTCTGCAATTTTGTCCAACGATATTTTGCACAGAGAATAGAATAGAAATTGTAGAGTTTCTGGAAAGTTGAATTATGATATTTATGCATGTTTCCGCTGCGAATATTGAATTACTCCTCTCATATTAAATTTGAACCACCGGGATAATTTAATTTTTGAGAGAGAAAATATGAATTTCTGGTAATTTTATTATAGTGTTGTTATTTTCTGACCAACGTTGTTAATAACAATATTATAATGTTTTTGATTCATGAGAATTATGCATAAATTTTACTTTTGCCCAACGGTGATGTAGAAATTTTTGCATAGATGAATTTTGGTATATATTTTAATTTGACCAACGTTAAGTTAAGACATGCAATTTTATTTATGAATATATCTCACTCTCTTTGATATGAATTTCAGGAGAAAAATTCTTTGTGAACATCAACAACATCTCGAAGCTCGATGGGACCAACTATCGAGTTTGGCGGGAGAAGTTTGAAGTGGAGCTTGCCTTGGGTGAGGTTGATATGGCAATCCATCACCCGTGTCCTGTTGAACCAGTGGCACTGGTGAGGGAAGCTGATGAAGCTGATACTGCTTTCGCTACTCGTGAGCGTGAGCATGCAGATAATATGATGAAATATCAACTTGAACATAGAAATTAGGTTAGCTCCAACCACAAGTGTCTCTTAGTGGCCAAGGCCACTATTGATGAAACCATCAGGGGATCAATCCCAGAATGTGCCACTGTTAAAGAATGCCTTGAAAAGGTGAAGAATCAGTTTACTAGGTCTACTAAGGCCACAACAAGTACACTGATCAAGAAACTCGTCACTTCGAAATACAGTGGTGGTGGCATCAGAAAGCACATCTGTGAAATGCGCACTACGGCATCTAAGCTTCAACCAATGGATTTGGAACTCAAAATTACTGATAAGTTCCTGATGCATCTGGTTTTTGCTTCCTTGTCTAAAGAATATGAAAACTTTGTTGTGAACTATAACATGCAGCCCGAAGATTGGGATTTTAAAAAACTCATTGGCATGTGTGTTTAGGAGGAGGAAAGACACTGCTAACCTTGTGAGGGAGAACAAAAGAAAGCACTTTCAGAACAAGAATCCTAAACCACAGGGGAAACCCCAGTGGGATAATGCCTCCTCTTCTTCCAAGCCACAGGAAAGGCCCCTATGAATCATCAAAATCACCCAAATGACCTTTTTGGTGGTGCTGAAAAAGATCAATGCAAATACTGCATGAAGAGGGGACACTACAAGAGAGATTGCTCTCTCTATCTGAAGTCTCTGCTAAAGAGAGGTGAGGAAACTATTATATTTGTAGATGAATCTCTGTATTTGAATTATGCAAAAACCACTTGGTGGATTGATTCTGGTGCAACTACTCATGTTGCAAATTCTTTACAGGGATTAAATGGGAAGAGAATCCTGCAAAGAGGGGAAAGAACAATTAAAGTTGCGAATGGAGTGCAAGCCAACGTTGAAGCCATTGGAGAACTCTCTTTAGAATTAAAGAATGGTTTTATACTTAGGCTTAAAGAAGTACTCTATGTTCCTTCTTTGCGTGGAAATTTAATAAGTGTCTCGAAAGTTGATGATGATTATTTTGATTGCCATTTTGGTAATGGCCAATATAAGATACTTATTAATAATAAATGTGTTGGTCTTGCCTTCCGACAAGACAAACTTTATTTATTATCTCTTGCTGAGAATGTGAACAATGTCTGTAATGAGAATATGAATGTTTCCCTATCTATGAATATAAGTAAGAAGCGAAAGAGAATTGATAATGTGTCTTCGAAATTATGGCATTGTCGCTTGGGCCATATTTCGAGGGGGAGAATAGAACGATTAGTTAAAGAATCAATTCTCCCACACTTAGAATTTTCTGATCTAGAACAATGTGTTGATTGTATCAAAGGAAAATACGTTAAGAAAATAAAGAAGAATGCCAAACAAAGTACAGGAATCTTGAAAATAGTCCACACAGACATTTGTGGTCCTTTTCCTGTGAAAAGTGTGGATGGTTATGATTCGTTTATAACATTCACAGATGATTACTCTCGTTATGGCTACATTTATCCAATTAAAGAAAGATCAGAAGCATTGGATAAGTTCAAGATATTTGAAGCTGAAGTTGAAAATCAACACAATAAGAAGATCAAGTTAGTACGATCAGACCGGGGTGGAGAGTACTATGGGCGACATACCCCATATGGCCAAGTCCCTGGACCTTTTGCAAAGTTCCTACATGAAAGTGGCATAGTCGCCGAGTACTCCATGCCGGGGGAGCCTCAGCAGAATGGAGTGGCTGAAAGAAGAAACCGTACCTTAATGGATATGGTAAGAAGTATGATAAGTTACTCCACATTACCGATTAGTTTATGGATGGAGGCGTTGAAAACCGTCATTCACATACTTAATCGAGTACCAAGCAAGTCAGTGTCAAAAACACCATATGAATTATGGACTGGAAGAGAACCCTCACTTAATCACTTACGTGTGTGGGGATGTCCAGCTGAGGCAAAGATTTTCAACCCAAACATTGGAAAGTTAGACCCCAAGACAGTCAGCTGCCATCTCATTGGCTACCCAGAAAGATCGAAAGGATATCGCTTCTATTGTCCTGATAGACATACGAAGTTTGTAGAAACAAGACATGCTGTGTTCTTGGAGGATGATGTGATCAGGGGGAGCAAGGTAGCACGAGAAATTAATCTTGAGGAGAAACGGGTACATGTGCCCACTCCGATGGTTGAAGAACCATATTTTGTACTACCTGCTGCTGTTGCACCAACAGTGCAAGACACTGTAGTGACAACACCTGTTGTTAGTTCACATGTGCCGACAATAAACGAACGTGAGGAACCTGTCCTTCAGGAGCCTATAGAACCAAACATCGCACATGAGGAAGAGCAGCAACAGCCCATTGTAGAACAAGTGCCAGAGGCCCCTAGGAGGTCTCAAAGAGAAAGAAAGCGAGCTATTCCTGATAACTATGAACTTTATAACACAGAAGAATTTCATATGGAGGGTGATCCCACTACTTATGAAGAAGCCATGAGGAGTGCTCACTCATCAAAGTGGTTAGAAGCTATGAAGGATGAAATGAAATCGATGAGTGCCAATAAAGTTTGGAACTTAGAACCTATTCCTAAAGGAGCCAAAACAGTAGGCTGTAAATGGGTCTACAAAACAAAATATGACTCCCAAGGGAATGTTGAAAGATATAAAGCACGACTTGTGGCAAAAGGATTTACACAAAGAGAAGGGATTGATTACAATGAGACGTTTTCTCCAGTCTCTTGTAAGGATTCCTTCAGAATCATAATGGCACTTGTAGCTCACTATGATTTAGAATTGCACCAAATGGATGTGAAGACGGCATTCCTTAATGGGGATTTAGAAGAAAACGTTTATATGGCACAGCCAAAAGGTTTTGTCATAGAAGGAAAAGAAAAGATGGGATGTCGCCTAAAAAGATCAATTTACGGATTGAAACAAGCTTCCAGATAATGGTACTTGAAGTTTGATAGAATAATTAAGAGTTTTGGGTTTAAAGAAAATATTGAGGACAATTGCGTTTATGCAAAGTTCAGAAATGGAAAATATATATTTTTGATCCTATATGTAGATGATATCTTACTTGCTAGTAGTGATGTCAATCTACTAATAGAGACGAAGAAATTCTTGTCCTCAAATTTTGATATGAAAGATCTCGGTGAGGCCATATTTGTTTTAGGTATTGAAATTCACCGAGATAGAAGAAAAGGGGTTTTAGGATTATCGCAGAAAGCATACATAGAGAAAGTTTTGAAGAAATTTTGTATGCATGCGTGTAGTCCCTCACCTGCTCCTATAGTCAAGGGCGATAGATATGGGGAACATCAGTGTCCCAAGAACCAATATGAAATTGATCAAATGAAAGCGGTACCGTATGCTTCAGCTGTTGGAAGTTTGCAATATGCTCAAACGTGTACTCGCCCTGACTTAGCTTTCGTTACCGGGTTACTTGGCAGATACCAAAAGAATCCAGGAATTGAACATTGGAAATTAGTGAAGAAAGTCTTGCGTTATTTGCAAGGAACGAAAGGCCTCATGTTGACATACAGAAAGTCTGATTCCCTGCAGATAGAGGGGTATTCAGATTCTGATTATGCGGGAGATGAAAGAAAGTCCACATCAGGATACATATTTACTCTCGCAGAAGGAGCTATATCATGGAAAAGCTCCAAACAAACAGTGACTACGAACTCGACAATGTATGCTAAATTTGTAGCATGCTATGAGGCCTCGGGGCAGGTGAATTGGCTAAAGAAATTTATACCCGGACTGAAAGTAATAGAAGATATACATAAACCTATGAGGTTGTATTGCGATAACAACCCAGCGGTAGAATATGCTCACAACAATAGGTCAAGTGGTGCTGCCAAACACATTGACATAAAGTACTATGTTTTGAAAGATAAAATTCGGGATCATGTATTAAGTCTTGAGCATATAAGAACAGAGAGAATGCTAGCGGATCCGCTCACAAAAGGCTTACCACCCAATGTGTTCAGAGGACACTTAGCCGGCATGGGTTTAAGGGAAAGCCTATGATTCCCGAATTAGAAGGGCCCAAGAAAATAGTTTCATTTCAAAAACGGAGAAGTGTGTCGTGGCTGTTAGTCTAATGGCAGTAATTGCTGTGACGATGAAACACGCTCGATATGCAAATCTATAATGGGATGGAATAGAATTAAGAAAGAAAAGAATTGAAAGACGAAGAAAGAAATTGAAGAACTTTAAGATTGATGAGAGATCAAGGGGGAGAATGTTAGATTGATCTCCTACTCTCTAGCTGGCCCAACGGCTTGCTAGGCCTTGATCTCGCGCCCTGATCGGGGGCGCCCAACCGGACTTGGTTGGTGGGCCCCCGTCGCACAGCGCTATAAAGAAGAGGGGTGGGGGCCACGGCACACACACCGAAGTTCGTCGCGCCGCCAGTCCTCCCCACCTACATTACCGAAACCCTAGCCGATCTAGGAGCGCTGCCAGCGGCAGGAAGTGCCACCTCGACGTCTGCGTCGCCGCCAAGGACGCCATCAACTACAACCTCTCCTCCGACCGTCGCTGCCAGTGAGCTGCCTCCATCAACGCTCGTGATGGGATCTGCTGCGCCACCCACAACGACCCCGACCGCTCCTCCCACTGAGGGCTTCGGTATGATTCCCATTCCTCTCACTCTATCTCTCTCTCTCTATTTCCCTCTGTCTTAGTAGTTCATGAACTAGGTTCTACGATTACACACCATATTCTGATGAAACCCCTGCCTAGTCCTACTGCTAGAACGATCCTATGTTAAATATGAACTAACAATTATCTCTCTGATAAAGTAATAATACGAATATATATTTATATTTCAATTTAGGAAAATCAGTAAAATATCTTATTATTAGATTTAACTTTCATATATGATGTAACTGTGAACAACATGATGGATTCCCACAGATAAAGTCGTCACGTGAGTGTTTGATCTAATTCTTAACATTATCTATATTAATTGTATAAAGGAGGAGACATGCATAGGACTAACTTAGAGCATCTCCAAGAGTTTGCTACTATTAACTTGGAAAATCTTGTGATTTTCCAATTTCTAAAAGACTTGCCAAGTTAAGAAAAGAATCTCTCTCCAAGAGTTTGTTATCTTTAACTTACCAAATTGGGAAAAAAAAGACCACAAGTTGTTCTTTTCCACCACATGCAACTGTCCTCATGTAACCTGGCTTCGCGTGCGTGGGAGAAGGAGTTGAGACCGCAGAAACCCAAATGGCAAACCGAGTACGTGCACATATTTGCGCGTGCGAAGGGGATATTTGCCAATTTGCTATTGATGCCAAGTTATTTTGCCAAACACTTGATGATGCTCATGCATAGACATGATTCCAACGTAATTCTTCCTTAATTATACATTTTTCTAACATGGTATATACACGGAGGGGAGGGGGATAACGTGCATTAGGCCAACCGCACGGCCACTCCGATTTGGCATGTGCCCCTGGTGACACTCGCCTCATTGCTACGGAGCCCCGGTGAATCCCTAGCATGTTCGTGGTTGACACCTTATGCCCCTGGCCGCCGCTATGGCCATGATGCCCCTGCCCTGAATTATCTAGGCCGCCTTCACCGTCCCAGGACCTTAAATTGTCCTCCTGTCGTCTCCACTTCTCGCTTGCATTGGTCGGCTGCCTCCTTCGAGCCCCTTCTTTTCTAAACCCACCAGAGTTGAGGAAAATGAGAGGGGGAGAGAGAATACTACCGGAACCCTAACCCCTAGATGCTTGAAGCCTTGAACATGAGGAGGGGGAGGAGGGCACACATTGCCAGTGGTGCTGCCGCCGTCGAAACCCATATGTGCATGGAAGAGAGAGAGAGAGAAGGGAGATACGTGCACGTGGGGAGGATTGATTGCGTGCGTGTGGTTGTGTCGGTGTGATGGGATAAAAACAAGGCTGGCTACTTAAGTCTTTGCCTAGATATGGTGAGGTGTTTACGCTAACGTGAACTATTGTGTAAAATGTTTTTTTTTTACATTTGTTGCTTTTTCATGGACCGTTTAGCGTGGACAAACGCATCCATATACCTATCATAAAAAGGAAACGCGAACATGCATCTGGCAACTTTTTCTTGGCACTTGTAGAGAAGTTATCTTTGGAACATATTTCGGTCACGTTAAAAAGGTTAACGGGAAGAGTGGTGAGACAGCGATTTAAACACCTCGCATGAATAGCATAGCCACTGAGGCACGGCCGTGATCGATGCACGGTATATTTGATCAGAATTTTGTTTGTAACCTAATCAAAATCAAGGCTTGGATTTTTGAAATCTACCGTCGTTGATTTTTTTTTTCCTTTGCAGATATTACTAGTCAAGGAAGTATTCGTAGTAAGATTTTGTCATGGAAGGCACAGATGATGTTTATATAAGCACCAACAGGTTTTGTAACAAGCAAGTGACAGCTGGAGAGGTACACTTTGGCACGCGTACGACTGACTGCACACACGCACACGGCACAGTGTTCGTCCCAAAAATAAAGCTCCAGCTCATTGGCACACATTGACCGAGCGAGCCCTCCACACCACCGCGCCACGGACCGGACACACAGTGCAGCAAGTGCGTGCGTGCGTATGCACACGTGTGCATGGATCAAGAGAAACGCACAGACCGACACCACCATCATGACTACGGAGCACTCCTATCCTAGGATACATAGAGGAGTAACACGTGTGTCTGCAGGCATCACACTGGGATGTGGTCGAGGTCGTCTTCGTCGGCGACGGCGATGGACTGGCTCTGCAGGCGGCGGAGCTTGAAGGAGGAGAGCTTCTGCGACATGTCCTTGTGGGTGCTGGGCGCCTCCTCGAAGCGGATGTAGGTGTAGGTCCAGGCCCCCGAGAGCGTGCCGAGGACGGGGCCCAGGAAGTAGATCCAGAGTCCGGTGTAGAGGTTGCTCGCCAGCGCCGGCCCCAGCGTCCTCGCCGGGTTCATCGATCCGCCCGACACGGCCCTGCAATCACCACCCGGTAGATAGGTTTCCCTCGCGTCTCAGTGTTGCTCATTCCTTCAGCTCTAGCTAGCTCTATTACTACGCCAGCGTGGCGTGTGTTGATTGCTCGGGACAAGGTCAAGTTTATTTACGTTACGAACCAGGTCAGGGCTGGCGTACTAAACTCGTAGTACTACATGCTAGCTAGCTGAATTAAAGAATTGTTACGGTCGGCTAATCATGTTTTGGATTTTGCTCTTGTTTAATTACTAGCAATCAAATGAGTATTGACGTAGTCCTCCTCTCAACTATTTTCAACTTGAATTAAGAATTCTACGAATTGAATTGGATTGAATAACCCGGCGTGTATATGTGTTGTCAGTTTCTAAGCGTGCGTATTTATGTATTTACCCTGCGAAGATGGACGTAATGCAAACCGCGGAACCAACTGCCAACCCGGCCAACTCACCCACCTGCACCACCATATCCACAATAACAGCAAAAGAAAACATCGTCAGAAATCGTCGTTTTGCACGGCGAAAAACCAAGAGCTAGCATAGCAATCAGTGTTCCGGCAGGAACAGAGCACACTGTAGTGCTTACCGCTCTCGTGTCCGTGGCGACGGCGAGGGTGACGAACATCATGTTGAAGGTGACGATGATCTCGATGATGAGCGAGTGCCAGTGCGGCCCCGTCGGCGTGGTGGTGCCCAGCACGGAGATGGGGTGCAGCACGGCCTTGAGCACGAACGACGCGCAGATGGCGCCCGTGAACTGCGCCGCCCAGTAGAACGGGACCTGCAGCCATATATACATGCAAGGCACTAGCTCGTCAGCAACATCCCCCGGGGAGACCAGAAAAAGGAACGGCAACTGGCAACGTGCATCGCGTCACAAACAAAGATTTAAACATGTACTATCCATCTTTATTAGTCAATTCTTAATTAAACCCTGCGGCACCTCTGCACAGAGACGTGCATCATCGATCGGACCCGCCGGATGCGGTGCTCGGCACGGCACATCGAATCGGTTCGGGTCACCCGTCGTGAAACAGGGCACGCACTCGCGGCCCGGCAACTGGGCCAGCCAGCTGCCGGAATTGGGTGCCGAACCAGAGGCCCCCGCCGCGCTGCCATCCCCCCCGTACGTGTGGAATAATTCATGTGCACACACATGCCGCAGCGTGCGTGGCGCGGCCACTCCCTCGGTCCCTGTCCCGCCCCGCACCACCAGTCCACCACGGGAACACCTCTCGCCTGCGCCGCACGCGCGGCCCCCGACCCAAACCATCGCAGCTTTTTTGTGCCAAAAAGGACGGGACGGGAGGGAACACTTGTCTGTCTCCGTTCGGCCTTCACAACGCGGAGATCGATCGATCGTGCCCACGAAAGCGACGTGGCCGGCCGACGACGGGGCGACGCCAGAGGTCGGTAGGTGCCCATGTGGATGGCCATGGCCAAGCTCTTGCGTCTTGGCGCATTGGCACGACTACACCTACATGAGCTTCTGGCTGCCAGTTTCGCTTCATGTCAGCTCAGCTGGAACCGCCGGCAGGTCTTCACATGCCGTGCCCAAGCCCAACGTATTATATATGTATTGCTTGCCCTATCTGTATATATACAGCACTCTGCATTATTTGTGTTTGCTGATGCTGCTCTGATTGCTTGGCTCCACTCCAGGTTTCAGCTAGCTAGGCAACCAAATTGGCCAGGGAAGAAAGGGACGTGTGACGGGAATGAACAAGCTACGATCGCTGCTAAAAGATTCTTTAATTCCGCGTGGGCATTATTTGGGTTCTGAATATATGAAACCTACACGAGATTATTGGCTGATCCGGGACAACAAGCTACATGCATCATGCATGAGCATATACTAAGCGTTTGTGCAAACACCATGACAAGCATGTGCAGCTCAACTTAAGCCATGTGTTTGGTTTGTATATGTAATTGTTAGTGAATATAGTTCTCAAACATTTTAGATACCGCAAAATAACCAGGTGACAGGTACCCTGTTGTTATATTATATCCATGTACTACGACCGTTGCTCATAACAAGTTATGTTTATGTTAAAATATTCTCACACGCTTTGTATCCCGTTGGCGCTCGAAATATATTTTGGTTAAAATATTTTGTTGATGGACTAAAAAAAGAAGTGAAATAAGAATGTCAATGGAAGAAAGAGCTCAGCAAAGCGAAAGGAATCGCTGGTGTGCTCGATCGGCTTGCTATATGTCACTGATGATGAGCTTATTAGCTCTACGTATGTCAACGAATGCATCGTTATGCCCAATCAGCTATGGCTCAGTTTTTATGCAAGAAGACGAAGTCTGCAGCAGCAGACCGCAGCTGTAACGACAGTGACGACTTACGACCGAACGCGTACCTGAATCCAGGGGAAATGGCGGAAGACGGCGAACGCGAGCGTGACGGCGGGGTTCATGTGCGCGCCGGAGATGTGGCCGACGGCGTAGATCATCACGGTGACGATGAGCCCGCCGGCGACCGACTGCCCCAGCTGCGATATGCGGTCCTTGTCGCTGCCGTAGATCGCCGACGCCCCGCACGTCACGAACACCAGCAAGAACGTCGACACCACCTCCGAGACCACCTGTTGATGGCCGGGTTTCCGCCATGGGAGGGAGCAACATCAGTCTCCGGCGGTTAGCAACCCACGAAACAAAAACAGGACGAAGCAGATATGCATACCTTCTTGAGGAGGTGGGGAGGGAAGATGTCCGCCAGCGACCGGTCGTAGTACGTGGGGGGCATCATGGTGGAGTTCTGCACCGTGCCGATGTCATGGATCTCGTTGTTGAAGTTGGCCCTGGAGTTGGACCTCGAGTTGGTCGACATTTCCGGCGACCGAGCT
>CM041635.1:51934345-51989286 GCA_023333625.1 Bothriochloa decipiens | reverse complement strand
TTGGCTAATGCCATCTTTCAGTACAGCTTGGAGAGTTGAAATTGGGGGAGTTATTGGACACACCACCACCTGGTCTGGATGAAGCAATTGCAATTTCCAAGGTAAAATGACATGTGCCTAGTTTATGGTATCCCTTCTTCTCATTCTTCAGATTGTAGTTTGTGTCCTCCATTTTGCGTGTCGCTCAGGTTATGCAATTTGTCGAAGCACAAGAATACAGTGTGTTTAGCCGCATTGTATTTGACACTGCTCCCACGGTAATTGTTGCACCATTGTGTATCAAATGTTGAATCAAGATACCCAGTCACATTATCAGCTATTATTTGTTTTTTTTCTCTCGAACTAATGTGCTTCCTTTTTTGACAGGGCCATACACTCCGGTTACTATCCTTGCCAGATTTCTTGGATGCGTCCATTGGGAGAATCTTGAAGGTATTTGTTAGCTTCCATGCCTTGCACAAGTATGCTGTGATTTAAGGTCCTTAAATCTTTAATATACACTGATTGCAGAATGAAGAAAAAAAATGCTGTTATCTTCTCATAAGGCTTATGTTATTCTGATGTATGGCTCAACTTGTAGTGATTGCATATCCTTCTGGTATGGTTTCCTCTGACTTATTTAATTTAGCCTTGGCACTGTGCTGTATTGTTAACACATTCAGTTTGTGAAATTGGATAGCTGTATGTGCTTTTGTACACCAATGTGCTCAAAACATTCCTTATAGTTTGTTCATGTCAGTGTTAGCGAGCTCAACATTTTATTTTCCTTTGGTGTTGCTAAACATCATCATGTTGAGCTTTGCCTTCTTTTTGCGGCTGAGGAGCAAGATTGCTTCTGCAACATCAGCTATTAAATCAGTATTTGGACAAGAGGTCCAACATCAGGATGCAGTAGGCGTTCTGCCCAATTCCTGTGAAATACAGTATATTTTTTTCTTCACTAGGTGTTCAAACCTTGAACTCATATTCCTCCTAAAGGAGGACCAATTAGAGCAACTCAGAGAAAGGATGGTCAAAGTAAGAGAGCTTTTCCGCGACACAGAATCAACCGAGTTCATAATTGTGACAATCCCAACGGTAACTATTGTGTTCTTAGCTCCCCACCCGCCTAGCATATGTACTTCCTTGAAGGTAATATTTTATCATTATCTTTTGCATTGGTATTTTTCAGGTGATGTGTAACACCTCTGGTGTTATATTAACTAAAACATGCCATGTCATCATATGCACTGTAAAGCATTTATGTTTAAGTCAACCTTAACGTGCATTAACTAAAACAAGTTTATATTTCATAGGTTGATTGTGTTTCTGGAATGTTTTGTCACATGAAATAATAAAACCCTATTTTTGAATGTCATCGCAAATGCTTAGTTTATACTCTATGTACTTGAGGTGTAAACAGTGTTTACACTAGTGTCAAGCATAGTGTATAAACCTAAGTTCAACCCTTAAAAGTTTGTTTTCATATTTGAAGTTGACTTTGGGTTTCAAAGCTTATCCCCAAGCCTTGCAATTCAAATTTAAATTCAAATTAGAAAGCTATAAAAGGTTTTTCCAAAGTCAATTTGGTCAACCAAGGGTGTCATTGGGTTAATGACCTAAAAATGTCCTTGAATGATGTTTGTGATCATTCATAACTAACCAATTAAGTTAGAAACCAAATTGAGTTTGAATTCTATTTCAAAAACCCTTTATTCCAAAATCTACTTTTACCCCTTTCTCTCTAATTCAAAATCCATAAAGAATTTGGAGATACTCTAAAAAGATAGTTTGTAGATCTTGACAAGAGCTACAAAGTTGGTATATAAAGTTTTTCAAGTTTCCACAAGAAATTTCAAATGAATTTGAAAATACAGATTTTCAACATTTAACCCCTTTTGATTTTAAAACCATAATTCAAAAATTATGCATAATTTTGAAAAATTTTGTATATGAAAAAGGTTTGGTTTGGAAAGTTAAACATTTCATAGTTTTGAAGATTTTCAAATTTTATTGAAACATCAAAAGTAATTTCAAATGTTTGTTTCTAGGGTTTTATCCTCTTTTTGAATTTGAATTCAAATTTCAAAATCCAGACAGAATTTGAGGATGCCAGTTAAAAGAAAAATGTAGCTCTTGAAAAGTTATGCAAATGATATTTTTGAAGATTTTTAAGTTCTTATGTAAATTTTAGAGTAATTTGTATTTTTAAACGGATGGCAATTCTGTAATTTTCTCAAACAGTACCGAAACCTATCGTCGGCCGCCGTCGCCGGCTTCTCAACCCGCGCCGCCGTCCACCGCCGCGAATATCTCAGTCGCCAGCTCGCTCCGGACACCCGAAACTTCGCCGTCGTCGTGTCGCCTGTCCGTGCGTCACCTTTGGCCTATAAATACCGTCGGTCGCCGCCGTTTCTCCTCTTTCTTCTCCCCGCCGCCGTCGCCGACGACCTCGCTCCGCCGCTCGAATTCGCCGCCGTCGCTCCATCATTCCCCGATTGCTCTTGCCAATAGCTCCGCCACATCATCACGATCAGTTTGAGCTAGTTCGTGCTTGCTCTCCTCGCCCGAGCTGCCCGCGCGCCGTCATCTTCTCCACGGCCGGTCGCCGAGCCGCCGCAAGCTTTTTCGCCGCCGACGGCCGCATAGGGTGAAAATATTTTATCTTTAACCTCGCTACCGTGTTCTCCGTGCTATCCTGCACCTCATGCGCTTCTTGGCCGGCTTGATGGTCCACAGGAACGCCGGTGACGCCGACCTTGCCATCGGAGCGCCACCGCCGCCATCATCGCCGTCGACCGCAGCTCGATTCAGCTACTCCGGGCCTCCATCAACGTGCGCATCAGCACCGTGGTGAGCTCCTGCATCTGTCTATGCTATCAATTTCATCTTTCCCGTATGATAGTCGCCGGCCACCGTAGCTCGCCGCCGGCGCAGTGTTGCCAGCGCTGCCGCGCGCGTAGCCGTCGTGGCTGGGGTTCCAGTTTGGCTTCATTTTGTTGCCAAACAAGATCATCTAAGTGCCCTGCGTGTGTCCGTGTAGTCGCCGTCGCCGGAAACAGCTCCGGTGAGCTTCGCCGCCGCGCCCTAGCTCCGCCGCGCCGCCATGGCCGCCGGCGTGGGTGCCGCCGCCGCTCCGCCGCACCGTTAACCACCCTGATCGACTCCCCGTGCCAAGCTGAGCCCAGTGGTCCAAGTCCGGTCGTCGGAGACCTCGCCGACGGCGAGTAATCGCCGGTCAACCATCGGCGGACCGTCGGTCAGCGCGGGAGTACTGTGCCGATTTTTTCTTTTTCTATTTTTAGAAAATGATTTAAATGCTATTTTCTTTGAAAAATCATAGTAATTCATATATAGCTCTAAAAATTCTAAAAATTTTTGTGAGTGTTCTTTATGATATCATCTACCTAGGAAAAATATGAAATGCTAAATTTAAATACTTTTTGCATATGTTAAAATTAGCCCTTTTAATTAAAAAATGACATTTCAATGATTTTTAATAAATAAAATAATTAGCTTTTAATTCTGAAATTTGTTTTGCCATCTAATTAGGCTAAGAGCTTTCCAAAATAAAATTTTGGGCTTAATTTGATAACTTTAATTTTATGCCTTTATTTAATGCCTTTAAATAACTAATTAATCTCTTTAATTGAGTTTAATCATTATAGGATTTGTTTGACTTTGGGATTGATTGATGACCTTGGGTCATTAACCTTAATGATCTTTGGCACTTTAATTAATTGTTTACGCTTACCTTAATCATGTCATTAGGGCTTAATTAACGTTATTTTATGTGCTTAATTAATTTCTTAAATGGCGTAGTTAACCCTAATGAGTTTTATAAGCGAAGTTTTGTTGGCTTGCAACTTTATCGTGAAGAGAAGTTATACTCAAGCCCTTAATCTGATCATGCATCCATCGAGCATCATGTTTATTATTCCATCATGTTAAAGCATATTAATTATCGAATAGTTTCCGTTAACGAAGAGTTAACGTTGTCGCACCAGATCTCAAGGACGAGCAGATTCAGGAATCGGGAGTTGATCCGGAGTTCGAGACCGTCTACCTCGAATACCAAGGCAAACCCCGGATGCATTCAAACCCTATTCTATTTATAAAAGTTTTATCGCTTCAGCTATGATATATTGCATTAAGTAATAGGAGTTGAGTGAAAAACCCACCAATTGCATTACCTGTCTTATTTCCTTATTCCTTGTTACCTGCTTTGGAAGATAAGTAGTAACGCTTAGCCCTGCTTAATTAGTTAAGTGTTCAAAGATAAAAGAATAAAGAAGATGAGATTGATTTTCTTTGTTGGAATCTTGATAATAGTAATAAATCGAGTCCTGACGGCTAACTTGCACTGGGAATGGAGTCCCTCTGTAGTGTTTTCGTCTGTTGATGCCCTAGGTCCCGTCCGTTGGTGAACTAGTGATATCGAGAATTTAGAAATCCACATGCATGAAGTGATATACGGATGGTTGGAGCCGTGTATATCATGGAGTGACTTATAGTGGGGCCAGAGATCCCACATATGTCATAGTGTGTTTTACTGTGGGGGTTAAGTTCCCACGTATCTCGGTACGCTGGGCCGAAGAGCTCACGTGTATCATGTGGTGATATATGGCTGCGGTTGTTATCCCGGTATATCGGTTCATCTGGGGTGCATCGAAGTTAAAGTCTCCGGTATTCTAGTGACCTAGGTCCCAGCTGGGTATGAAAATGGATTCGAATCGCCGTTTCTTCTCGGAGAAGAAGACTCGATCGGTGTTCATCATCGTAGTAACAACTTGAACAATGATTAAGGTTTAATAATGAAGTTGGTAATTGGAGCTAGTCCAAGCAAACTTTTCTTTCTGTTAAGCTTTTTCGCAAAATTTCTCATCTTTTACAAGCCTTACCTTGTCCCTCTAGCCTGCATTTCTTGAGTCTTCACCCCTCTTTTTCGTCGGGTCAGTCTTGTTGAGTACTTTTGTACTCAGGGTTTGTTGAACCCTTGTTGCAGGTGAGCCTCATGGGCAGGAGTGCTTTGTGTCCTGCTGCATGACAGTCGTCGAGGAAAGTGACGACGAGTAAGATGTTTAGCTCTTGGGCAGAGCTTATCGTTTGGTATTGTAATAAAGTTATCTACCGCTACTCCACTACTATTATGGTTTGTACAATCTAAACTTATGGTTGTAAATATTTAAAACTTAAAGGTTTGTAAACTTATGTTATTGAAAGTCTTCCGCTATTTTACTCCGATTTATATTATTTATATGAAACTGTTGTAATACTGCAATGTCTCTTTATAACGATTGATCCTGCTCGGAGAATTGTGGATGATTCGGGATTTATCCGACAGACTTTTTAAGTCGTATGGAACACAGTCATGGTTATTTGGAGTCTGTTTAGACAATAATCATGCGTGTGGGCCATATGATTTAGGAGGTTCTGTCACAGCTAGTATCGGAGCCGGATCGTTATTCGAAAGAGTTGTTGTAGTATTCTTTTATGAAAACTTCAAAAGTTTTGAGTCAAACAATTTTAACTTGATTATTTTGGGTTCAAATTGCTTATTCCTTATTTATGATTCTTTCTATCGACCCTTATTCTGATTTTACAAAGTGTGGTGGTGGAATAGCATATTATATTGCCCTATGTTATAAAGTTATTTATATGAAATTGTTGCTTTCTTTTACGTTTAGATCGTAAGTTCGTTTATGCATCATGCTTAATTAATCTGTTTAAATACCTTCCCCTTTAAGGTGGTTTGGGTTAAGTAGTCTCAATCCTTTTCATGCTAACCTTTAGATTTCTCTCTATCTATCCTTATCCTTTATGACCTATCTTGCTTCAGGATGGCCATTACCAAGCAAACTCCTCGTAAGAGCACTGCACCAAAGGGGGGTACCTTGACATCAGCTAGCTCCCAGATACGAGATTGGCGAAAGCAGTAGCAATCCGCATCCGGATCCCCAAGCTGAAATAGTGAGGCTTAGGTCCGAGTTGGAGAGGGCTGAAGCTGACAGGATTAAAGAGGCCGCCGAAATTACTTAGTTGAGGCGATCTCGGAAGCATATGAAGCACCAAAGAAATGATGCTTGGGCACGAGAGGATGCAGCAAATAATCGTATCCAAGAACTTGAGGATTATGTAGAAGATTTGGAGGAATATGCAGAGGAAGCTGATGATGAATGTGTGAGGTTGAATAATTAATTGGATCCTGAATATCAAAGACTGGCAGTCCAAGATGATCTTGGTCTTGTAATGGGTCAGGACGAAGAAGAGGAAGACCCTGAAGAAATGGAGTCTGTCGATGATGATGTCATCGATGAAGAAGAAGAAAACCAAATGAATATAGAGAATGAAAATGAAGAAGATGTTATGGAAGAAGAAGATCCAGAGATAGTAGAGAAAGAGCCTGAAGAGGAAGAGGATCCTATGGAGGAGGAAGAAAAGGAAGATGTAATCCCAATGGGCGAAAGTGAGGAGGATGAATAAGGAGTTTGGAAAGTAAGATGTGTAATATAACTTTCCCTTATTTTCGGAAACCTAGTAGGTGTGGGAAGTCTTGCTGGGATGCAGACTGTTATAACAAAAATAATGTATCATAAGTGTGTTACATCTTTGTAATATCTTCTTATGAAAACCGATAAGGTTTTGTGAATAAAGTGTAGTTTGTTTATTAACAGATGCCTGCTCACACCCGTTCTCGTGATGCTGCTGGCCCATCTCATGATGGAGGTGATATCCCAAATCCTCCACCAGTTCCACCTACTCTAGCTGATGCAGTTGCAGCATTAGTCACTGCAACAACAATGATGGCTCAAAATCAGAATCAGAATATCAGGCAGGAAAATCATGGTCGGAACAATAGAAATGAAACCACATATGTGGATTTCACAGACACCCGTCCTCCGATTTTCACTAGAGTAGATGAACCCATAGAGGCTGATGATTGGCTCCGCACTATAGAGCAGAAGTTTGGGCTGATTGAGTGCACAGAGTATCAAAAGCCCATGTTTGCAGCCCAGCAGTTGAGAGGTACTGCAGGGGCCTGCCTGGTGGGTAAATTTTGTTGCTGCTCAGCCTGAAGACCATCGTATTACTTGGGCTGAGTTTCGTGAAGCCTTTCGAGCACATTTCATTTCTGAGGGAATCATGACTATAAAACTTGAAGAATTTCTTTCCTTGAGGCAAGGTGATATGTCGGTAATGCAATATTTTGGCAAATTCAATCACTTGTCTCAATATGCGTCAGACTATGTTAGTTCTGACCGTAAAAAGAAAGAGTGTTTCCTCAGAGGTCTGAATAGTAAAATCCAGAGAATGATGACGGGGAATCCAAATGCCACTTTTCATGAGGCAGTGAATATTGCTATATCCTATGAAGATAAGAATCTCAGCATCTGGAAACTAAGAAGAAGAAAAGTGTACCCTCTGGATTTTCTGGTGGCAATCCAAAACGCCAGAAAATAATCTATCATCCCCAGAATCATTTTCGTCCGTCTTATCGTCCACCACAACACCAAGCACAACAACAGGCATTCGCTCGTCCTGCAGCTAATCTTTCATATCCACGACAGCCGAATGCCCCTAGTGTTCGTAACCCTAATTTTCAGCCACCAATCTTCCCATGTTATAACTGTGGTAAGCGTGGTCATTTTTCACGAAACTGCCCGCATCCGAGGCAGTATAACTCTTATGTCCCCAGGACTTTTGCACCACAACAACAACCACAGAATCAGCATAAGGCAGGAAATCAGAAGGTATCGAATAGTAAGAATGAGAGTGTGGCAGAACCTCCTAAATCATATGGCCTACACGCATGATTATTGTCTAAACAGACTCCAAATAACCATGACTGTGTTCCATACGACTTAAAAAATCTGTCGGGTAAATCCCGAATCATCCACGATTCTCCGAGCAGGATCAATCATTGTAGAGAGATATTGCAGTATTATAACAGTTTGATATAAATAATATACAACGGAGTAAAACAGCGGAAGACTTATAATAACATAAGTTTACAAACCTCTGATTTTTAAATATTTACAATCATAAGTTTAAGTTATACAAACCATAATAGTAGAGGAGTAGCAGTAGATTACAATATTACACAAAAGCTCTGCCCAAGAGCTGAGCATCTTTATTCGTCGTCGCTTTCCTCGACGACTGTTATGCAGCAGGATGCAAAACACTCCTGCCCATGAAGCTCACCTGCAACAGGGGTTCAACAAACCCTGAGTACAACAGTACTCAACAAGACTGACCCGACGAAAGAGAAGGGTAAAGACTCAAGAAATGCAAGCTAGAGGGACAAGGTAAGGCTTGTAAGAAATAAGAAATTTTGCAGAAAGATTTTACAGAAAGAGAAGTTGCTTGGGCTAACTCCTATTATCAACCAACTTCATTATTGATCCTTAATTTTTGTTCAAGTTGTTACTACGATGATGAACAACGATCGAGTCTTCTTCTCCGAGAAGCAACGGCGATTCGAATCCATTTTCATACCCAGCTGGGACCTAGGTGACTGAGCATACCGGAGACTTTAACTCCGAAGCACCCCAGGTGCACCGATATACCGGGATAACAACCTCAGCCGTATATCACCACATGATACACGTGAGCTCTTCGGCCCAGCGTACCGAGATACATGGGAACTTAAACCCCACAGTAAAACACACTATGACACAGATGGGATCTCTGGTCCCACGCTGGGTCACTCCATGATATACACGGCTTCAACCATCTGTATACCACTTCATGCATGTGGATTTCTAAATTCTCGATATCATCCAGTTCACCAACGAACGGGACCTAGGGCATCAACAGACGAGAACACTACAGAGGGACTCCATTCCCAGTGCAAGTTCATCGTCCGGACTCGATTTATTACTATCATCAAGATTTCAACAAGAAACCAATCCCATCTTTTTCATTCTTTTGCCTTTGAATAATTAAATAAATAAGCAGGGCTAAGCATTACTACTTATCTTTCTGAGCAGGTAACAAGGAATAAGGAAATAAGACAAGTAATGCAATTTGTGGGTTTTCACTCAACTCCTATCACTTAATGCAACATATCAGAGCTGAAGCGGTAAAATTTTTATAAATAGAATAGGGTTTGAATGCATCCGGGGCTTGCCTTGATGTTCGGGGTAGACGGGTTCGAATTCTGGATCAACTCCTGATTCTTGAATCTTCTCGTCCTTCGGATCTGGGTGATAACGTTAACTCTCCGTTAACGGAAACTACTCGATAATTAATATGCTTTAACATGATGGAATAGTAAACATGATGCTCGATGAATGCATGATCAGATTAAGGGCTTGAGTACAAACTTTCTTCACGATAAATTTACAAGCTAACAAAACTCCGCTTATATAACTCATTAGGGTTAATTACGCCATTTAAGAGGTTAATTAAACACATAAAATAACGTTGATTAAGCCCTAATGACATGATTAAGATAAGCGCAAACAATTAATTAAAGTGCCAAAGGTCATTAGGGTTAATGACCCAAGGTCATCAATCAATCCCAAAGTCAATCAAATCCTATAATGATTAAGTTTAACTAGAGGGTCAATTAATTATTTAAAAGCATTAAATAAAGGCATAAAAATGAAAGTTATTAAATTAAGCCCAAAATTTTATTTTAGAAAGCTCTTAGACTAATTAGATGGCAAAACAAATTTAAGAATTTAAAGCCAATTATTTTAATTATTAAAAATCATTGAAGGTCTATTTTTCAATTAAAAGGGCTAATTTTAACATATGCAAAAAGTACTCAAAGTTGGCATTTCATATTTTTCCTAGGTAGATAACATCATAAAGAACATTCACAAAAATTTTCAGAATTTTTGGAGCTATATATGAATTACTATGAATTTTTAAAGAAAATAGCATTTAAATCATTTTCTGAAAATAAAAAAAAGAAATTCGGCACAGTGCTCCCGGGTCAACAGTCGACCCCGCCGGAGTTGACCGGCGATTCCTCGCCGTCGGTGAGGTCTCCGGCGACCGGACTTGGTCCGTTGGACTCATCTTGGCACGAGGAGTTCAACAAGCTAGCTAACGGCGCGGGGGAGTGGCGGCGGCACCCACGCCGGCGGCGATGGCGGCGCGGCGGAGCTCGGGCGCGGCGGCGTCGCTCACCGGAGCGATTTCCGGCGACGGCGACCACATGAACTTACGCAGGGCACCTAAATGGACAGATTTGGTAACTTGATGGCATCGTCTCCTGGTCCTTAGCTAAAGCGGCAGCGCGCGCGGCGGAGCGGTATGGCCGTGCCGGCGGCGAGCCACGGTGGCCGGCGGCTACGGTGCAGGACTGATGAAATTGATGGCACAGATAGATACAGGAGCTCACCACGGTGCTGATGCGCACGTTAATGAAGGTCCGGAGTGGCTGGGTTGAGCTACGGTCGGCGGCGCTGATGGCGGCAGCGGCGCTCCGATGGCAAGACGGCGTCACGGCGGCCTCCGGCAATGTGCTGCTCAAACCAAGGTGCACATCAGATGCAGGATGACACGAAGAACACGATTGCGGGGTCGAAGGTAAAATATATTCACCTCTGGCGTCGGCAAACGGCGGCGATGGCACGGCGGCGCGACTGACCGGGGCCGCAGAGAAGAAAGCGGCGTGCCGGTGGCTCAAGCGAGGAGAGCAAACACGGACTGGCCCAAAATGACCGTAAGAACGTGGCGGAGCTAATGGCAAGCGCAATCGGACAGAGGTGGAGCGTCGACGGCGAATTTCGGCGGCGGAGTGAGGTCGTCGGCGACGGTGGCGGGAGGGAGAAAGAAGAAGAACGGCGTCGGCCGACTGCTATTTATAGCACGGAGCGGTGCTTTGAGTGAGCGACACGACGACGGTGAACCTTCGTGCGTCCGGGAGCGCGTGGGCGGTCGGGAAGGTGCGGCGGTGGTCGGCGGCGCGCGATGAGAAGCCGGCCATGGCGTTCGCCGATAGGGTTAGTTACTGTTCGCAGAAATTACAAAAATGCCATCAGTTTTAAAATACAAATTACTCAAAAATTTATATAAGAACTTGAAAATCTCCAAAAATATCATTTGCATAACTTTTCAAGAGCTACACTTTTCCTTTAACTGGCATCCTCAAATTCTGTCTAGATTTTGAAATTTGAATTCAGATTTGAAAAGGGGATAAAACCCTAGAAACAAGCATTTGAAATTACTTTTGATTTTTCAACAAAACTTGAAAATATTCAAAACTATGAAATGTTGAGCTTGTCAAACCAAACATCTTTCATATACAAGGTTTTCTCAAATGATGCATAATTTTTGAATTATGGTTTTAAAATCAAAAGGGGATAAATGCTGGAAACTGTATTTTTAAATTAATTTGAAATTTCTTTTAGAAACTTGAAAAACTTTATATACCAACTTTGTAGCTCTTGTCAAGATCTACAAACTGTCTTTTTAGAGTATCTCCAAATTCCTTATAGATTTTGAATTAGAGAAAAGGGGGTAAAACTAGGTTTTGAAATAAAGGGTTTTTGAAATAGAATTTAAACTCAATTTGGTTTCTAACTTAATTGGTTGGTTATTAGTGATCACAAACATCATCCAAGGATATTTTTAGGTCCTTGACCCAATGATACCCTTGGTTGACCAAGTTGACTTTTGAAAAACCTTCTATAGCATTTCCAATTCGAATTTAAATTTGAATTGCCAGACTCAGGAATAAGCTTTGGAATCCAAATTTAATTTCAAATAT
Source organism: Bothriochloa decipiens (assembly GCA_023333625.1). Lineage (NCBI taxonomy): Eukaryota > Viridiplantae > Streptophyta > Magnoliopsida > Poales > Poaceae > Bothriochloa > Bothriochloa decipiens. The sequence goes on along the minus strand of CM041635.1, from coordinate 51,977,582 downwards.
GGAAATCATTTTTAGGGTTGGACTTAGACTTATACACTATGCTTGACACTAGTGTGAACATGGTTTACACCTCAAGTACATAGAGTATAGACTAAGTATTTGCGATGACATTCGAAAATAGGATTTTATTATTTCATGTGACAAACATTACAGAAACTCAATCAACCTATGAAATATAAACTTGTTTTAGTTAATGCACATTAAGGTTGACTTAAACATGAATGCTTTGCAGTGCATATGATGACATGGCATGTTTTAGTTAATATAACACCAGAGGTGTTACAGAGAGGAAGTCTGGTAGAGTGTTCTATACTCAAGTTGGGGAAATTCCAGAAGGAGAGCCCGTCATGATGGGTACGTTTCCTATTGCTGATCATCCTGTAATTCTGCTTTTTGATTTTGGTGCATCTCATACATTCATTAATGGTACATTTGTTAAGACACATGAAATTCCAATAATGGGGACAAAAGAACAGTTCTTTATACAATCGGCTGGGGGGCGTATGTGTACTAAAGAAATGATACATGATGTGCCAGTAAGTTTGGGTGGGTACATTTTTTCCACTGATATGATAGTATTAAAGGATCAAGATATAGATGTGATCCTAGGTATGAATTGGATGAAACGGCATGGTGCTGTGATAGACATCCTGAATAGAACTGTGAGAGTGAACATACCCAATTGCAAAACTTCACTTCTTATCCAACTTTCGACACTTAAGAGGAATGTTCAGAAGGTATGTGCAACTTCTGTAAAAGAGATTGAGGATATACCAGTGGTTTGTGAGTTTTCTGATGTATTTCCCGATGAGTTACCGGGTTTACCTCCTGATAGAAAGGTGGAATTTAGGATTGATTTGAAACCTGGTACTGCTCCAATATCCAGAAGAGCTTATCGGATGGCACCACCTGAGTTAGCAGAGCTCAAGACTCAATTACAAGAGCTACGAGATAAAGGTTTTATTCAACCTAGCTCGTCACCTTAGGGATGCCCTGCTCTTTTTGTGAAAAAGAAAGATCAAAGTTTGATGTTATGTGTGGACTATCGTCCCTTGAATGAGGTAACAATCAAGAATAAGTATCCTCTACCCCGCATTGATCTGCTTTTTGATCAATTCGCAGAAGCAAAGGTGTTCTCTAAGATTGATCTTCGATCTGGGTGTCATCAAATCAAGATTCGCCCAGAAGATATTTCAAAGACTGCTTTTACCACTCGGTATGGTCTGTATGAATATTTGGTTATGTCTTTTGGACTTACCAATGCACCGGCCTATTTCATGTATTTGATGAACTCAGTGTTCATGCCAGAACTTGAAAGTTTGTGGTTGTCTTCATTGATGACATATTGATATATTTCAAAAATGAAGAAGAACATGCTGAACACCTCAGAATAGTTCTGCAGCGTTTAAGAGAACATCAACTGTATGCCAAGTTTAGTAAATGTGAGTTTTGGTTGAAAGAAGTGAAATTTCTTGGACATGTTTTATCAGACAAGGGTGTTGCTGTTGATCCTAGTAAAGTACAAGATATACTTGATTGGGAACCACCAAAGACTGTGCATCAAGTTCGAAGTTTTCTGGGAATGGCGGGTTATTACCGTCGTTTCATACCTGATTTCTCAAAAATATCAAAGCCCATAACTGAGTTGTTGAAAAATGAGGTTAAGTTTGTTTGGTCACCCGCATGTGAAGAGGCATTTCAGAAATTAAAGAAATTGATGACTACTGCCCCTATCCTAGCACAGCCAAACATTGAGAAGCCGTTTGATGTTTATTGTGATGCTTCTGGTATTGGTATTGGATGTGTGTTGATGCAAGAAGGGAGAGTTATTGCTTATGCTTCTAGACAGTTAAAGAAACATGAGGAGCACTATCCCACACATGATTTGGAATTAGCAGCTGTTGTCCATGCATTAAAAATATGGCGACATTATCTGTGGGGTAATAAATATAGTATTTACAGTGATCACAAGAGTTTGAAATACATATTCACTCAAGATGAGTTGAATATGAGGCAAAGAAGGTGGTTAGAATTAATCAATGATTATGACTTGAAAATATATTACCATCCTGGTAAAGCAAATGTAGTTGCTGATGCACTTAGTCGAAAAAGTCATTGTCATTGTTTAACAGTGAAGCCCTTAGATATCTCTATATGTCATGACATAAAAAAGTTGGGTATAGAGATGGTGCAACAAGGAAGTTTGTCTAACATTGCTGTTGAGACAACCCTCAGAGATCAAATAATTGCTGCACAGAGGAGTAATAAAGGCATTAAACATATTAAAAAGAAAGTTAGAAGAGAAAAGATTTCTTGTTTCACAATTGATGAAGCAGATGTCTTATGGTATAATAATCGTCTGGTCGTACCAAAAGTTCCTAAGTTGCGATAAAAGATCCTTGATGAAGCACATCTTTTAAAGTTTTCTATTCATCCAGAAAGTAATAAGATGTATCATGATTTAAAACAGAAATTTTGATGGACCAAAATGAAAATAGAAATTGCTAAGTATGTGGCTCAGTGTGATACTTGTCAGAAAGTCAAAGCTGTACATTTGAAGTCAGCAGGAAAACTTCAACCATTACCCATTCCAGCTTGGAAATGGGAAGATATCAGTATGAATTTTATAGTGGGTCTACCCCGGACAACCAGAGGTTTTGATTCAATTTGGGTTATAGTGGATCGACTCACAAAAACGGCACATTTCCTTCCAGTTCAAAGTACAAGTTTAGCTTCGTAATATGCCAGATTGTATTTTGAGCGTATCATAAGTCTTCATGGAGTACCAAAAACCATTGTTTCTGATAGAGGCACGCAGTTTGTCTCCTAGTTTTGGAAGCAGTTACACAAGTCTTTAGGTACTGACCTTTTGTAGAGTACAACCTACCATCCACAAACAGGAGGTCAGACTGAAAGAGTAAATCAAATACTTGAAGATATGTTGAGAGCATGTGTTCTTAATTTTCCAGAAAAATGGGATGAGTGTTTACCTTTAGCAGAGTTCTCTTACAACAATAGTTACCAAGAAAGCATAAAAATGGCACCCTTTGAGGCATTGTATGGTCGCAGATGTAGAACTCCGTTAAGTTAGTCCGAACCTGAAGAAAGAAGATTCTTCGGAGTTGATCTGGTAAAAGAAACTGAAGCAAAAGTTAAGCAGATACAACAAAATATAAAGGTGGTATAATCTCGTCAGAAAAGTTATGCGGACCAAAGGCTTCGACCCTTGTGGTTCAATAATGGAGATTACGCGTATCTAAAGGTGTCACCCATGAAAGGAGTTACCCGATTTGGAGTCAAGGGTAAATTAGCACCTCGATACATTGGACCATTTTCAATTATAGAAAGATGTGGACAATCAGCATATCGTCTGCAATTACCTGAACAATTATCGGCTGTACACAATGTGTTCCATGTATCCCAACTCAAAAAGTATCTCTGTGTACCAGATAAGGTTATTGATGTTGAAGGTATTGAACTTGAACCTGACTTGACTTACTCCGAGTATCCAATTCGAGTTTTAGATCAGAAAGACCGTGTTACTCGAAGTAGGACAATCAGGTGGTACAAGATACAGTGGAATCAACATTCAGAAGAAGCTACTTGGGAATCAGAAGATTATCTGTTAGAAAACTTCCCGGAGTTTTATGCTTCTATCTAAGTGATAATTCCTTCTACGAGTTGTAACTTCTCTATATGAGTGGTACAATTCCTTTCCCTTATAAATTTAGTTGAAGTGTGTTTTTCTGACACATTTCCTTTTCCATTACTTCACTCAAGGCTTTAAATCTCGGAACGAGATTTCTTTAAGGGGAAAGGCTGTAACACCTCTGGTGTTATATTAACTAAAACATGCCATGTCATCATATGCACTGCAAAGCATTCATGTTTAAGTCAACCTTAATGTGCATTAACTAAAACAAATTTATATTTCATAGGTTGATTGTGTTTCTGGAATGTTTTGTCACATGAAATAATAAAACCCTACTTTTGAATGTCATCGCAAATGCTTAGTTTATACTCTATGTACTTGAGGTGTAAACCGTGTTTACACTAGTGTCAAGCATAGTGTATAAACCTAAGTTCAACATTAAAAGTTTGTTTCCATATTTGAAATTGACTTTGGGTTTCAAAGCTTATCCCCAAGCCTTGCAATTCAAATTTAAATTCAAATTGGAAAGCTATAAAAGGTTTTTCCAAAGTCAATTTGGTCAACCAAGGGTGTCATTGGGTCAATGACCTAAAAATATCCTTGGATGATGTTTGTGATCATTAATAACCAACCAATTAAGTTAGAAACCAAATTGAGTTTGAATTCTATTTCAAAAACCCTTTATTCCAAAACCTAGTTTTACCCCCTTCTCTCTAATTCAAAATCCATAAAGAATTTGGAGATACTCTAAAAAGATAGTTTGTAGATCTTGACAAGAGCTACAAAGTTGGTATATAAAGTTTTTCAAGTTTCCATAAGAAATTTCAAATGAATTTGAAAATACAGATTTTCAGCATTTAACCCCTTTTGATTTTAAAACCATAATTCAAAAATTATGCATAATTTTGGAAAATTTTGTATATGAAAAAGGTTTGGTTTGGAAAGTTAAACATTTCATAGTTTTAAAGATTTTCAAGTTTTATTGAAAAATCAAAAGTAATTTCAAATGTTTGTTTCTAGGGTTTTATCCTCTTTTTGAATTTAAATTCAAATTTCAAAATCCAGACAGAATTTGAGGATGCCAGTTAAAAGAAAAATGTAGCTCTTGAAAAGTTATGCAAATGATATTTTTGGAGATTTTCAAGTTCTTATGTAAATTTTAGAGTAATTTGTATTTTTAAACGGATGGCAATTCTATAATTTTCTCAAACAGTACCGAAACCTATCGTCGGCCGCCATCGCCGGCTTCTCAACCCGTGCCGCCGTCCACCGCCGCGAATATCTCAGTCGCCAGCTTGCTCCGGACACCCGAAACTTTGCCGTCGTCGTGTCGCCCGTCCGTGCGTCACCTTTGGCCTATAAATACCGTCGGTCGCCGCCGTTTCTCCTCTTTCTTCTCCCCGCCGCCGTCGCCGACGACCTCGCTCCGCCGCTCGAATTCGCCGCCGTCGCTCCATCATTCCCCGATTGCTCTTGCCAATAGCTTCGCCACATCCTCACGGTCAGTTTGAGCTAGTTCGTGCTTGCTCTCCTCGCCCGAGCTGCCCGCGCGCCGTCATCTTCTCCACGGCCGGTCGCCGAGCCGCCGCAAGCTTTTTCGCCGCCGACCGCCGCACAGGGTGAAAATATTTTATCTTTAACCTCGCTACCGTGTTCTCCGTGCTATCCTGCACCTCATGCGCTTCTTGGCCGGCTTGATGGTCCACAGGAACGCCGGTGACGCCGACCTTGCCATCGGAGCGCCACCGCCGCCATCACCGCCATCGACCGCAACTCGATTCAGCTACTCCGGGCCTCCATCAACGTGCGCATCAGCACCGTGGTGAGCTCCTGCATCTGTCTATGCTATCAATTTCATCTTTCCCGCATGATAGTCGCCGGCCACCGTTGCTCGCCGCCGGCGCAGTGTTGCCAGCGCCGCCGCGCGCGTAGCCGTCGTGGCTGGGGTTCTTCGTTGCAAAAGGAAAGTGTTCCTGTAGGGAGACTCATTGTAAACCAAGTTCTGCCACCTTCAACATCAGACTGTAAATTCTGTGCTATAAAAAGAAAGGTACAAATGATATGGCACCCACAGTTTAAATTTTCAATTAATATATCTGGTTTTTGTAAAAACTTCTAGCCTGCAGGCAAATTTATGTATCTCATTTTCTGCACACAGGATCAAACACGTGCATTGGATATGATAAGGAGTGACCCAGAGTTAATGGGTTTGAACATTATCCAAGCACCTCTTGTGGAAGTAACTTCAGCTGTGGGAAATAGGATCACTTATAAGGGTGCTTAATTGGCCAATATTGCTGTTAGCCTGCTGCACAATTGCACTGCTGCTCTGCAACTAACAATCTGTGGACTCTTCTGTTATAAGCTTGAGAAGTTGTTTGCAGCAACAATACCGCATAACATATCCTCGTGCATTAAATCTGAGTAGATAGTAAGCCCGAATTGGAGGGTTTTGCTGCACGCCTGCACTAGCGTTGGATGACGGGTTACTCTTGGCAGTGATGGCAGATTGGATTTAGCCCCAGATCAGGCTAATTGAGCTGAAATGTTGTATTCCTTTTATAAACATTAATTATTTCCAAGATAGATTGATCCTTTCAACTGCTGCCATTGTCAGAGAAGGCCCAGGAAGATGCAACACTTCGCCAATTCCAGGAACTGAAACAAAGTGGAGGATGTACCTGTTACTTCCAGTGAGGAGTGGTTGCCTGTAGGAGACCACAAGTCTCTAGGAACGCCATAAGGATGTACATGTATCCATGTATTATGAAATTAGTAGGACCAAACTGAAGGTAGCAGTTTCAATGTTGATGTCAAATGTATAGATGCAAACCTATGGAAAAATGGAAACTATTGGCAGGATTAGCATTTGGATGGGGCGATCTGTTTTCTACCGTTAGATGGGATTTAGGGTTTCTTGAGTAAGATTGCCTCTGCCGTCGGATTCGATTTGAGGTTCGTTCGTTACAGGCAGGAGGGCAGGCAGCTGAGCCGGGGCGGATGGTTTGACTGGAATGTTCGAGTTCCGGCCGAACCCCTCCAAAACCCGCTAGAAAACTCGGAATGGATAAGCGGACGCGGTCCGGCCCACGGTGTTCAGCAGATGGCGGTGCAGGAAGAATTTTGCTCACAATTCTTTGTCCTGGGCTAGATAAATACACTGCAACTATCAGTTTTCGTACAGTGAATTAATGATGATACCAACTTGATGATACGGGTGTTGGTTAGACAAATAGACAACGCGTGGACAAAAGTTCGGCGGCCCACCGAAGCTGACACGTTTGGTGCAGATTTCTCTGCTATATACAAGAAATTCCAGTATTATTACACTGCGGCCTCAGAAAATCATGTAAAATTCCACAACATTTGTTCTAGATTTCTTAGTAGAAACTTCCGCCTTTGGCTGGGGATCAATTAAGAACGTCAGATTTCACCCAATGAGTAAGAGCGTTTGATTTCACTCCATGAGGCCATGATCCGATTACAGTACTACTCTTCACAGTTTTGATCAATTAATAACAAGGGGTTTCAGTTTTTCAACAGTTGATCTTGCATAACCGCTTGTAGCCATTTACATAGGAACCCCTTTTTGCATAACTTAACTGGAAGGTCTTGCATACTTCTCATACCAGTATACTAAGTAAACAACTTAGGGAATTCAAAAAAAAAAGTAAACAACTTAGGCCTCGTTTGGGTATAGTGAGATTGACATCAATCCATAAGTGTTGTGGTAGATTGGAAATTCCGCTTCAGTCCGCCCCAACATGTGGATCGACTTGAATCCAGAACATTCAAACAAGGCCTTAAAGACAGCCTATGATACATGGCATTAACTCGTCTCAAGATTAAACCTATGGTACATCACAGTTCCTTTAGAAGGAATCGTCTATTAAATCAAGATTACATGGCATTGCATGAGAACGCTATGATACAAGACCAGTGTACTTGCCCTAAAACTTAAGGAGTTTCATTCATGGCTATAAATTGAGAAAGTAATGGAACAAACATGACTACTGGAGAGCAGACAAGGCCAAAACAGAATGGCCAGATAATGTTCTAACCCATTTTGGGCCATTGCGGTAGTGAGTCAAATCTAGAACCTCTATATATTTCCACATTCACAGGAAGTTCAGAGATAAATCTGCCGGCAAATGTAGATTTTGCTGAGATTTATGACGACCTCATTCGCTAGACAAAGAGGTAGCACCCTGGAACAGATGGCTGGAGCTCAGCAGAATGGCTGCTTCTGGGGTTTCTGGTGTAGCAATTGTGTCAAGAGGTTTGTCAACACGAGATGAATACAAGCAGATGGTTTCCAAAGTCCAGGGCTCCACATAATCGAGCTTTCTTCAGAAATTTTCTGCATCACAAGAAGGAGCTTTTTCATGTGAAATATATGGGATATCAATCGGCAACACCATTTCTTTAGGAGCACTAAGGCAATCATTGCTCAATATAAGTTTGCAAATACAATATGCCAATATCATATAACAATAATGTGCAATAGAGAAGAACAAGCTAACCTAGGAATAGAAAAAATCTTATCTTAAGAGTGGCCAGATGATTGAATTCGGTAAGACAAATGAGGATTAGGCTCAGGATTTTGTAATTATAATCTTCTGTAAGAGAAGGAAAGTTATAGGCTCAAATGGGACAGTCCTGACGTAAAACATTTTCATTGCTGGGAAAGTGTGAATGACACTCAGAAATGAAGATGAGAAGGCCAAAGCGAAATGGTTGTTTTTGAGAATTTCCTTTACAATTTCCACTAGTCCCAGAGCTGTAATTGTATTTTTTGAATATGTTTTAATGTCGTTTATCTAATCTGGTCATGAGCAGATGCTGGAATTTCAAGTTAACACAAAAAAGGTTTTCACAATCCTATCCAGTGTTACGACAGATGGAGAAGAAGGGGCTGAAGATATTGGCAGTATGCAATGAGGATAGGCAGGTATCTGTTGAAGCGCTTTCATGTTAATTGACATTATGGTTCACCTATTGATGGAACCATTTATCTTCTGTCAGCTAGCACAAAACATCTTCTTTCAGCTAGCACAAAACTAGCCTGGACTTCCTTGGTGAAAACTGGACCTTTTTCTTAAGTTCACAAAAAGAGGGTTCAATTCAGGACTGCATTTTGGATCGGAAAACGACAACATAGATGATCAATTATCTACTATCAATTTGGCTTAAGTTCTAAGTAATTTTCAAATAAGTTGAACCTATTCTAAATTCCTGATACATGCATTTACTAAATATACTGTATTTAGCACTTATAATCAGCACATAGAGAAAACGGAAGCAGCTTGTGGCCTTGTGGGTAGTTCATAATAAATTGCATCGATGCACAAAAATCAGCAACTTCCAGACTTCATAGGACTCAAAAAATTAGGCTACTTTTATAAATATTACTGTATATGGTAACACTAACCGATTTAGCTCTGTATGATTCTTTAGTTAAAGTTGTACAATTATACTACCTCATACCAATGTGTATGATTCTTTACTTAAGTTGTACAATTACACTTCTTCAAACTAATGTGCGCGATCTGTCTTCAGTTAAGTTCTAAATGTATTGACATAAATCAACAGAAATTACACATAGAGAAATAAAACCATAGATCACCATGGTACCAACCTTGTCAGACCCTAAGAAGCTGGACCTTGTTCTCAAAGGCGATGGCCATCCAGTCCGGGTGGGCGGCCGCCCACTGAAGTTGGTTTATTTCGGCGGCTGCATCGTACACTAGCACAGGATCAATCCCCTCGGCAGGCACAGCCGCCGCCGTCTCGGGCAGTTCCCAGATCAGTGCCTGCCCGTCGTCCCCAGCCGAGCAGAGGTGCCTAGTGGCCTGCGGCGCCCAAGCGACCGCGTTAGCGCACGCCCGGTGCCGGTGCAGCTCGGCCGCGGGCACCCCGGGCGCACGTATGTGGAGCACGACGACGGCGCTGCTGTCCATGAGCAGCGCGGCCATATAGCGGAGGTCAGCGCGGTACCACGCCAGCCTGAGCAGCGGCGTGTCGGGGCGGGGGCTCTCGTAGACGATGGTGGAGTGCTCCTTGTCCCTGAGATCGAAGACGCGGACGGAGCCGTCCGCCGAGACGGAGGCGAAGACCCCGGCCTCCCCCAGGCGATGTCGTGCACGGCCTTGTCGCCGCGATCGATGTCCCAGACGGTGCAAATGGTGTCGATGGAGGCGGTCCCTATACGGCGGGGCTCGACCTCGTTCCAATCAAAGGAGGTGAGGGGCGCGCAGAACTCGGAGGCGGCCTTGCGGTTGGCGAGGACGGAGCGGAGCTCGGGCGCCGGGGCGGCGGCGGAGAGGTCGTCGAGCGGGGCGTGCCAGATGCGGAGCGTGTCGGCGGAGGAGGCGAGGAGCGCGGCGGCGCGGGGGTTGAACTGGAGCTTGGTGGGTGGGTACGGGTGGTCGAAGGAGAGCGCCGGGAGGGGGTCGAAGGAGAGCAGGGAGACGCGGTTGTGGAGGTCGTCGAGGAAGCTGCCGGAGGCGAGGACGGCCGCGGCGGGAGAGAAGGCGAGCGCGTAGATCGAGTGCGGGAGCTCGCAGGTGAAGGCGTGCCGGTTCGACGTCTCCGCCCCCGACGACGAGGCGGCCGTCGATGTCGATCGCCTGGCTCCATGGCTCATTCAGCGCCGGGGCATGCTCATCTCAAGGATGCGCATGCGCACAGATAACTTTGATGAAGAGCACGTAATCCACGAATAAGAACCACATCCTTGGGGATATTAGCGAAGGCTTGTGGAACAAACAGGCACAAGAAGCATGCAACATTAAACCACATGATGAGCATAACTAAACATTTGAGACACTTAAGTAGAGCACGTCTCCCTTTTGCTAAAGCAGAGAGGCATACAAGAAACCCCCGAGTCTATAAGAGGCCTGCTCTTGAACAATCAAGCACCAAATGTCATTGTATTCTGACAAGTCAAAAATCTCATGGGCACATCACTCTCACGAGCTATCTTTTGAATTCAGGCCTTATTTAGTTGCCAGCAAAATTGCCAGTTTTTTCGCTTTCTCTCCATCACATCGATCTTTAACCGCTTGCATGAAGCATTAAATATAGATAAAAAATAACTAATTACACAGTTTGGTTATAAATCATGATACGAATTTTTTAAGCCTAGTTAGACTATGATTGAACAATAATTACTAAAAACAAAAGTGCTAAAGTGTCAGAATGCAAATTTTTTACGTATCTAAACAAGGCCTCACTTCAGCGGTGCGGGGTGAACCAATCCCCGTGGCCTCAATGTAGCGGTCAACACAACGTGTCGGAGTTGCTGCTGCACGCCGGGACGAGGAGCCGTGAGCCGTACCGCAAGCCACCGCAACCGCAACGCCGGAGCCGCTGCTAGGACGTGTACCGCAACTCCCCGTCCTCACCAACGCCGGTGAGTGCCGCCATGAACCCCTATTCCAAACCCCCGTCCTCTGTTGTCGTGGCCATGGCGCTCCGCCTGAGAGCGCGTAGGCCGAGGCCCCTACCGGCCTCCTTGGACACACACGCGCACACACACATGACGCCCAGCCGAACCCTCTGCCTTCCACGGCGTCATCAGGAGGACGCCGGAACGAACATACCACCTCGCCCGTCGCCACGGCCATGGTTCGCTGCGGCGAGGCCCAACTGCCAGCCAGCCGGAGTCGCCCGTGCTTTATCAACACCGGAATTGTGATCGCCTCGACGAGATGCATCCCGTGCGCACGTCAGCCGCTTGAATCGCTGCACCGGAGGCCGTCCTACCGAGGCCATGCCGCCGACATGCCACTCTAGAGCGCCGCCGATCGACGCCGTTCCCCGACGCCACTGCTCACCGCAAGAAGTAAGAAGACAACGCCGAGCATCGCCGTGGGGAGCTGCACCGAGCCGAGGAGAAGATGAAGGCCGGGAAGCCTTCCTTCGTGCCGTGCCGCGCACCGCGGCCACGCGCGGAGCTCCGCCGTGGGAGCTGTTGCCCGCGCGGACTCCGCCGTGGGAGATGGTCACCGTCGGCCCGTCAGAAGGGCGTTGGGTGACCCCAATAGCATTTTCGTGCCCCGCATGGGCCTTGGAACGCCTGCCACCGAGCTACTGCCATGTGCCGCTACCGCCGCTCCGCCGTTCGCCATGGATCGCTCCGCAGGGGACCAAGCTGCTGTCTTGAAGACCGCTGCCACGTTCGCCGTGCTGCCCCGAAGCAGGATCGCCAGTTGATGAGGCCAAAGGACCACTGCAACGCCGGAATTTGGAGACCTCACCGTCGCCGGCCATACGCCACCATCACCAGCACCGGGGAGCCTGAAAGCCCCGCAGCCGGGATATGGCCGTGCCCGCCATAGTCTCCTAGAGCTGAATCGCTGCTTGATGAAGACCGAAGGCCACCATGACGGCGGAATCATCGACCTCGCCGCCGGCGAGCCTTCCCGACGAGAAACAGAGAAAGGGGGAAAAGAGGATGGATGCGAGATGGAGAAGATAGACCCGGTCCATGTGGACCTGAGTCACTGCAAGTCGGCGGACGCAGGCGACACCGGCTCTTGGACGCGAGGCGCCGGCGGAGGTGGCCAGCGGCGGTGCTCCGCTCTCGGCCGTTCGACGCTCTAGCCTGTGGCGCGCAGCGGACGGGGCCTCCTCCCCCCAGCCCGGCTGCACCTCATTGCCATCCGGTGCTAGGTCTACGACGTTCTAGCTCGCGTCGCGTCCCGTCCGCGTTCTCCTGATTTGCTAACTTTGTCCATGCTGCAAGAAATTTACATCTAAGATAACATGTATTGTTCTTATTATCCTTATACTTATTATTACTACTAGCAGAGATGTATGTGCGACACGCACGTGTCTCCAAAACATATTTTCTTATAATAGATGGATTATAAAAAAGAATAAGAAGTTTAAGGTTCACGCCCAAAGTCTAGGATAGAATGACAATATGTATATATATGCACTTATTAGTAATTTAATTAATTTGCTCAATACTGATTTAAAATAATTATCTGGTATGATATATTATTGCAAACTTCATATAGCCAATAATAAAGCACAACAACTTGTATTAATAATTTGATTTGCTCATTACTTATTTAAAAGAATTATTTGGTATGATACACTGTAGCAAACTTCAGATAGCTAATAATAAAGCACAACTTCTTGTATTTGCTCATTACTGATTTAAAAAGAATTATTTGGTGTTGTAGCAAACTTCAGATAGCCAATAGTAAGGCACATCAACTTGTACTATTCACCTTGCATAAGTCATGATATTTATTTTCTTGGCCTCACCGTCGGTTATTTTGGATACACCAATGAGTCAACGTGAGCCACTATGTCCCGTCGACCATGGGTTAACCGACATCAATATCTGACCGCACTCCTTTCAAACACGTACTCTTGTCTAGAAAATAAAATAACAAGCGGAACTTGTCGAGGGATACGGTATCTGATCTCTTGAAACAAGATTAAAGTACTCATCTTGATAGATAGATGCCTTATGCATGTCTCTAACCAAATCGACGAATAATCACCATATTGCTGGTTGTCAATGCAAGTAGCATACTGCATCAATTGTTTGAGGCCTTTACGTTTGAAACTGGAGACAACCATGTGAACAGAGATACGAAGCAAAGATGGAAACATGGAGAGGGAGAAGGTTAAGCACATTTTTTTACCATGATGAAGTCCCAAAATTCTGCTCTTGAGTCACAACCTCATGGTTTTGTTTGCTAGTTGTCTTCGTAGATATGGCTCAAAACTCAGAACCTAATGGCCTCCTGCCTTGTTAGCAACTCACTAACAAGGATTGATTCGATTCAAGCATTTACAGGGAATTGGGGAAGAACAGGGGAAGAAGGGTCTCTGGTAGCAGAAGGGGAACAACTTGGGAGGAAGATGAACAGTAAAGGTACAGGTAAGTAATCGGTAATTCGTTCTGGTCTTCGATGCCCTCCTTTGGCTGCTTCTGATCCTTTTGTAGACAGGGAGGCGATGCCCAGGGCGATGCCTCTGCCCCTTGCCAGCCTGTACTCCTGGGCCCATATGGCAGCTACTCCTGACATGCCTGTCACCAGGCATTGGATTAACAAACATATTTTTGTGCACAACCTCCTGAGATTAGCAAAGATTTAATACAATCTAGAGATCGTTGATTCGTGGCCAAAGACACCACCAACATGTAGAGGTGCGAGTGCTATATCGACGGGCACCGATCCTTCCCGCCTGGGAGATTGAGTTGTTCTCGGTGCAACCGTGTCCCTGGCCCTGTACGCCCGGCTCCGTGCACCCGGCATCGCGGGGTTTCCCGGCACTGCGCCCCAAGCGTGAACAATCCTCCACACTCCGACGATGGCGTTCTCGGCCCTGCACACACCCTAGCGTCCACGTCGGGTGTTTTGCAGGGCACGGTCGAAGGGGTATGCGGCCATGTGGATCGATTGGATGAGCATCTTCGTGATTAATTATAGCAGGACGAGTAGAGCTACGCTCGATAAGAAAAGGTACGTCGGGGAAGGGGATGCTCCTCGAATAGAACAATAGGAACATGTAAGATTTCAGGCATAAGATGTTCATCACAGGTGGCCCACCATCAAACTAATATGTACCATTATAATTAAAAATAACTAATCACCCAACGGTTTTAACAAGAGGTGGCTATAAAAATTTTAGGTAGCACGTATTTTTAGTTTCTTCACTCGTACGGTTATAGTATAGATTTATTATCGGATATGAAATTATCAAGATAACGAAGCTCAAAATATTTTTTCCAAATACATATTACTCGTTCAAAAGTTTACATGCATCGATGCATCTCTCTTCCGGCCCCCATTGCTGCAGGAGAGATTAGTCATGATGTCACCACATATGGAGTATAGGCAGCCAATGTGGCAAAAACATTAATATGTGTCGTGAGAGGAGCTAGATGAACAAAGGAAAAACACGCTAGCTCATTATGCATGCTCAAAGCACGTAGTAGATGCCATTGAACAACTATTTTTTTTATTGAACATTACTAAGGAATTTACCGGCGATTGAAGAAAACAACGATGACACCTTGAGCCTGAAGCACCTCGATCTAGCCAAATTGCCGTGTCACCTTCGCTGTAGATGCCATGACCTCCGGCCGTTAGACAGCTCTTGGCATGGCAACAAGGTTACGCAGCCCATGGAGTCGTTGTGCTCCTCCTCCACGTTGATGAAGCGCTCTTCAATCAATCACACGCTGGACATCGATCTCTCCTCCTTGTAGATGTGGCTGAATTTGATTAGCTTGCAACATGCCCTGTGCCCAGGACGTCGATGTGATTTGCTAGGCTTGATTAGGGCGTCCTCCTATCAGCGTGAGTACGTAGCGATTAGCGATGAGCTCCCTTCCTTGCATCTTGTATTCGCTCTCACATATCAGCTGTCCGGCGGCTGGTGGCGCACGCCATGTTGTGGCGTGATATGCCGGGCGGGCACGGATGGGCCATCTATTGGGCCCATAATGTATGTATATGTGTACGGTTATAACTATGGGTGAACAATAAACATTGTAGGCTATGCAATTATACTGTAAAAATATAAATAAATCTTACATCTTATAGAGTGGTCCACCTGTTAGGAGCTAAAGACATCTAATATCCCTTGGATTAAAATTTAAGTTATATCTGATGGCTAAAACACATGGTGGGTATGAATTCTCAGGTAACGTGTATTTATCAATTTGTTTGCTTCATTATAGTATAGATTACTGAATTAGGTATGCCTGAACGAGTCCGAAGTAATGCTGACCTCAACGACCTCTTCAACCGCCAGGATGATTATATCGTTGTGTATCTTGAAAGTTTGAACCAGTTGCACACAGCGGTTGATTCTTTTAGAACTTTTCGGGGCATACTGCACCAAAGGGGCTGGTATTGTCCGAAGTTGGACATACTCCAGGGCTACTGTGCCTAGGCCTTGGAACTGAACTCCCTTCGCGCTCTCCTTCAACAAATTCGTGATGTTCCAGCTGGTACCGCTGTTGATGACAATCTTTTGAATGATTTTGTTACTTTGAGAAGGAGGGCCATGACAGTTCAGGATACAAAACGTTTGATTAAAGGAATTCCTCCTAAAGGAGACCTGCTGAGAAGAGCCGAAGCTCTTGGTGATTCGCTCTTTGTACCCGCAAGCAAGGTAAATGGAAACAGTCAAACCTTAGATTCCTTTCAGAACTTAATCATTAGCATGCAAGGTAGTATAGATGAGTTGTTAAATACTTCAATGACTTTTTGAGGTTTGGTGTGGTTCATGATGTAATCTAATGGAATGTAATTTAATGGAATAATGTGGTTCGTGGAATTATCAAAAAGCGTTGTCTGTTGTCACCTTCTGGATTACGTACAGTAGTAGCTATTTTGTACGTACTGTGCAACGCAAAACGGTGTATCGGGACATCTTTCCTAGTGCACGTACAGTAAAGGCGCTACAGGCTTCTCTGTTGTCACGTTGTGGATCACACACACGTCCGTCCGAATAGATTCGTTTTTTTTTCTTCTACACACACAAGAGTCTAAAATGAACAGCACGCCGGGCACAGGGACCGACCGAAGGCCACTATGGCCAGCACAGCTGCAAACTGTTGTACTAACAACGTACGTGTCTGTCGTGGCAGAGCCGCAAGGGGAGCCCGGGAACGGCGAGCAGCAGTACTCCTGCCCAGAACCATAAAGAGTTGTCGACGAAGCCGAAGAACCGTCCCCGCCGCCTGCCTGCCTGATTGCCCCCGGGCGGCCGGGCCCCGGCCGGTCCGGGCGTACGTACGGCTGTCCCGTGATGAGAACCACAGAGGCTGAAACGAGGACGGTTGGGCAACCCGTTCGCTGTTGCCGCCGTTTCTTTCAACGGAACCGTACGGTACCCGCCGCCTGTACCCTCGCCGGCGTCTCGATCGATCCTGTCTCCCGCCGTCTCGATCGTCCTCGTCGTCGTCCGCGCATGCTCCTGCATCCTGATGGACCGATCGGTGGAGCGAGGCCGCGCGCGGCGCGAGGCGCGAGTACGTGCGCGCGAGTCCGCCTCACAAGTCACAAGTCACGAGCTCGCTCGGGCACGAATCCCGCGGCGCTCTCGGCGGATCGATTGGCCCCAAGGGATTTGGGCAACGTGACACGGCCGATCGAGAGCGAACTGATGCGAAGGATCAGGCCAATATGGATGGTACACACTCATAAGCATGTGCGCAAACGCGCGGCACCTGTTCACGTCTTTGACCGCACAGTGGCCAGGGGGGCTCCGGCTCGGCGACGGGGACATGTCCCTGAGGCTACAACGACAGGACAGGCCACCGATTGACGCGCCAACCGCCTCTGACTTGGCGAGCGCGCGCGGCGCGGCCGTGGTGCCCTGCGCCGACCTCCGGCCAGGCCGGTATATATGAGCCGATGTGTCCATGTTCCTGGCCGTTTCGTCGATCGCCGGGTCGCGGGATACTGCCGGCCCCGGGCCCCCGGCCGGTTTGACCCGGCGAACACGCGCCATGCTGCTCGCTCGGATAAGCTAGCTAGCGCACGTACGCGACGGCATGCTGATTTCGCTCGTGGCTCGCGCGGCAACCTATTAGTCGTCGTTACGGGGCATTGCATTGCATGCACGTCAAGGTCGGGTTCAGGGGACGCCGGAGGTGTTCCGGTGCGGCCCCGGCCGGGCTTTGCCTAGCTGGGCACGGGATGATGATTAGCGGCATCGGCGTAATGGCGCGTCACTGTCGCAATTCCATTTTCACGGAGTGGCACGAAGCCTGCCTTGTCGACGTGTGAAGCAGAAAGTTACCAGCCCGGTTGATATTGGGCCCAGCTCTGGCCCAACCAGCTCGATTACATAACTGTGCACGGTCCAAGTTCCAGCTGAGCTGCTTTTATACTCGCACATTTTTTTTTTTTACAACATTCTACTTGCACAGTTGCAGAGTTGCAGATGCATAACCATCCGAGAACAGTTGCGGCTGGATGATGCACGGACACACGCTGCGTCGACAAGCACTGTACTATAAACAATCGCCGCAGTCAACAAAGCTGCGAAACCAAAAACCTGACCACGAGGCGATAAGACGAAGTGGCTAGCCGTCATGATCAATCACCATCAAGCAAATCCACTGCCAAGCCATCAGCCGCCGCGGTTTGCCGTGGCTCGGCACTTTGGCCTTTGGCACTACGCAGCTGAGACTTGAGTCAGGCCGGCGTTTTTCGGTACGTGGACAATGGCCTACGGCAGTCGGCAGGCAGCAGCATGGCCGTCGAGCGCGGGGGTCCCGACAGCTCGTTAGCAGGGCTGCGATCTCAGCTCCGGCGTATAGATCAGGACGGCCCGCGCGGCCATTACACACGTGCTGTGGCAAAAACGCACGGCTATCGCTCTGCGATTCCGTGAACCGTGACCGCACAACTTCTGACGATCATGCCACTACGGCACTACTCTGTCGTTTGCCCTATGCTTGCTCCCTCACCATCACTGCAGGACTTCCATGGCCGATGGATCTGGGCCGGGGGTCTAAAGTGCCAAACAAAGTAAAGATATTTGCGTGGCTGTACTTCAAGGACAGGCTAAGCACGAAGATGAATCTTTTCTCTAAACACGTTATGGAGAACTCAATATGTGGCCGGTGTGGCTTTCCGGAAGAGGACCGAAGGCACGTATTCTTTGATTGCAAACTCAGCAAGGATGTGTGGAGCATTTTGGGCTTTGGCTTCCTCGCTGATGCTACTGATACAAACATTTGGACACTGCCGCCCGGCTGCCCGCACAATCAGGAGGCCTGGCCGTCTGTGCTGTTGACACTGCTCTGGAGACTATGGGATGCGAGGAATGGGCACATTTTCAGAAGTGAAAGGCAGCTCCCTCGTGATGTAATCGTTCGTGTGTGTGATGATCTAACAATTTGGGAAGGGCGCTTTCGTGCTGCTTCCATGCTAGCCGGGCTCCGTCAGTGGCGTTCTTTTCTTCGTTCTTGTTTAAGCTTTATGTAAGATTGTGCAAGGCGACCTGTACCGTCTTGTGATGTAACCAAACATGTTCCTGTCGTTCTTAATATATGCCAGGCGGGGATGCTCTCCCCTCCGTAGTTTCTCGTAAAAAAAAAAAAAAAACTCTGTCGTTTGCAATTTGCATCGAGCCATCGAGGCAGCTGACGGTTTCACGCTTCCAATTCTTTGCTTTTTGTACTGTCCTATCCATTCAACGAAAATGAGAAAAAAAAATCCGTATTTAGTACGAGAAAATTTTCTTTGGCATTTGACATTAGAACTTAAACTTACTTCTTATTAGTCATACATTAAGGAGAAAAGACCGTCTTATCTCGCCTCTATGTTTTTTCATGAGTGTTGTGTTCTACTGCTACATGTTGCGACCCTTGCCTTCTCCACAACGCCCACGCCTCTTCCCATGCCGTGCCGGCCAGTGGTTGCTTTGCAGCCGACTGCCGCTACCCACCTCCCGCCCATGCCCTCTACTAAGCGCAACGGCATGCATGATATCGTCCTCAGCCTCTCCTCTTGATCTTGCATACCTTAATCCTAGGACAGGGCGCTGACGAGCTCCATCGCAACGCCTTGGGCCCTTGCCCATCCACTTTCCTCGTTGTCGTCTTGCACGCCACCACCCCCACCCCCAAAACTCTCCTTGTAGAGCCATCGTGAGAAAATTTACTAACCTAGAAATCCTAGCCACCCTCATCTTCTTCATCTCAAATCTCAACATGAACAAAGGCTTCACGCGGGGAGAAAAAAGCGCCGGCTAAGGGCAACCTGTTGCCTTTCTAAGAGGGACTTTATTAGAACTACAAAGAAATAATTTCTTCTAATAAATACAATAGGTTTAGCTTGGAACTCATTTAGAACCGCTAGCATACACGTATCCGGAAGGAATTACCCGAGCTTGAAGGGTCATTCCCAAAAAAACGTCTGAACTGGGCCGGGTGGCATTTCGTTCATTGCTGATCCTAAGACTTTGTTTAGATGAAAAAGTGAAGTTATAAAGCACTATAGTATTTGTATTTGTATTTATTAATTATTATTTAATTATAGTTTAACTAGGCTTAAAAGATTTATACCTACATTTAATGATTCGTATATGAATCTAAAGATTTAATGTGATGAAAAATCTTATAAAGTTTTGGAATTTGGAAAGGAACTGACTAAGGCCTAAGTTCGCCGTCTTCGTGTCGAGGTAGGGGACATTTGAAGCACACACTCATACAGAAAAAACAGGAAGCAGAAGGCCGGACCGCCAGAGGCTGAGCCGCTGAGGCGAGGGCACAGGAGCGCTAAAGCTTCTCGAAAGTCGAAACCCTAGACCGCGCGGCCCCTCGCCCTCCGGCCTTCCACAGGCCCCATCCGATCCAAAATGGTCCGTCCCTCCCTTCGTCTTTTTGGCAAGGCTCCGATTGGCCACAGATTTTCAGGATTTTTTTTTCTCATTTTTGTGCTGACTCCAATCGGCTGGTTTTGATATGGCATAATTTATGTGATTTTTTCTCGTTTGATTCATACTACTCTGTGCGTGTGATTTTTGACGGATGCGTGTTTGTTGTGCGCGCAGCATAAGCTAGGTAGAGGAAGCCGGGACAAGGTGCAGCAATTCATGGCAATAACTGGCGCAAGGTACATTTTTTAAACGTTTTTTCAATTGTTCGGAGAGATCGGTGTTTTGTGCTAAATTGTGGTTTGGTTGGTCAGTGGCGCTGGTATATCAATTTTGTAGGCTATTGGGACTTGGGAGAACTTGTTTGTAGTGTGCAGCATTCGAGTTCTGCTCTTTTGTACTAATATATCAGGCTAGAAGTTCTTTTGGGTTGTAATGGAATTTTGCAGTGTCTTTTATTTATGTGGAAGCACGTGTTGCTACCTGATCTTCATTTGTGATTTTGCGACGGAATTCTCCAACAGGCTGGTGGCATTATCCTCCCCTTTTGTTTAGGATGGACCACTTTTCCATCTTTTACCAAAAGTTATCCTGAAAAATCCTTTGTGCTGCAAGAGTTATCCATTGTCATTATCCTAAAAAATCCTGAAAAATCCTTTGTTGTTGTAATATTTTACATACATATTAATTTTATTGTTTGTTTCAAATTTTTATTTTATTTTATTAAAGATCATTATAGGCCCTAGACTAACTTTTTAATTCTTACAATGGCATAAATAGTTGTTTTAGCATGCACCATGACACTCAAGATGTTAAAAACAAATAATGATTAAAATTTAATTACAAAAATTCATATGATATAACGTTTAAATCAAAACATTTAAATAATTTTTCAAAATAATGACTGACAAAATTAATTATCATGAGTATTATATTATATCTTATAGTGAAATATAAGTGTCATTACTATGTGGTTTGTTAACGATATAATTCCATGCTTGATAAGCTTATAAAAGAAATATTTTTTCCTAATGTATACATGGTTCTTTTGTCCATGCTGTGGAAATTAACTTTGTGCATAATTTTAACTTAATAGTGGTGGAAGTTTGTATTTCAAATTTAGGTACCAAAGATATAATTATATCACAATTCCACATATGGTAATTTGAATGCAAACTTAGGAGTCAAAACATTGTCTTTCATAATGATAGAGGTGGACAATAATTTATTAAAACATATTAGTTTAATTATCTTTATAATTGTGGAGGTTTGAGTTTTTTAATATAGGCCTTATTCATTACACCATGGACCATTGTTCCCTAACTTTTTAGGATCATTAGCATGTATACTCGATGCAATTAACCCAATAACATTATTCTTAAAGTGAACAAAGAAACTATACTTGATGGTCAATAAGGATTATATCAAGCCTTATTTGTTTCAAATAATGCAAAAAGTCAATACAATTAAAATGAAAATTATACGTAACGGTCAATAAAAATCGTACCATGACTTATTTGTTAACCACAATCGAGGAACATTGTGTGTCCTATACTCTAGTTACTATTGGTTTGATTTCTTCACAATTCTTGTCCTCGCACACTTAAATTTTACTAACCATGCCGATTAAAACAGTCTAACCCAATGACATAATTATTAATGAATTATACCTGATGGTAAATAAATAGTATATCAAACTTATTTGTTCAAACTAATTTAAGGACATTAAATTAGAATAAAATTATACCCAATGATCAGTAAATATTGTATTATGACTTATTAGTTCACTACAAAGAAAGATTGCATCCCATACTCTAGTCACTCATGCTTTGATTTTTCAAGTATATTAATAAAAAAGGTATGTCGTAGGAGAAAATTAAATTATAATTATGGGTTTTGGGAAGATGGCCAAAAAAATTAGTGCATCAAATTAGAGAAATTAATAATAATGAGATCTCGCAAGATGGCCACACCTTTGGTCTGCAGGTGTAGTCGATGCCAGTATTGATGTAGATGCCGGGGACGTCGGACGCCATGCCGTCACACACCGGCATCCTGTGTGTTCCTATGCCACCCATCTTTTTTCCATGATGTAGATGAGCTGCTTCCTGACACCATGTTGAGATGGTCTCCCGTCAATCTTCTCCAGGGCATGAAGTGATGGCTACGGTGTTGATATTGGCACACGCCCATCTTCCTCCCCTTGACGTGTAACTTGCTCAAACTTTGGAGGCCGTCAGTGCGGGGCTGTGGTCGGTGCATGGATGGATTTTCTTCCATGGTTATGAAGCCCTCACGTGCTTGATGGAAATTTCCTCCTGGTTTGGAGTTCGATAGTTCATCATAGATGTTTCCAGATGCCTAGATTTTAGGCTGTTTTTGTTTGCGGCCATGCAACAGATCCTCCGTGACGCTGTTCCGGTTGGTCCATCAATGGATTTATTTTTCCTTCTTTCCATTGTATCTACGTATCTAATTCTAACCAAAACAAAGGATTTATTTATTTTGATTGCGACCGTGCAAATGTGACGCCCTTCCAGCTGGCCGTCATAGTTTCCCTTCTTTTTCTGGTATATATGTATATTAGATTTACTTTTTTTATTCATATATAATAATGGCAGAGGTGGGTAATTTTGTATAAAATGAAAAATAGATCTAATGATTACATATCGTTAGAGCCCATAGATGGATGGCTAGATGTTTCTGATTATTGTGGTAATTTCTAGGATTTATCTTTTTTCTAGCACGTCTAGCGAGAGTTAACGTGGTGCCTCCGTTGAAGCCTCTAATTAGTAATAGTAAGATATCTGGATAAATTATTATACCTAACACAAATTTGTTATCTGCATACAAACTTGCATCTAAACAATGTGAGTTTAGTTTGATCCTCCCTCCGTTTTGCTAGGTATCTAGGCAAGGTGCATTTAGTTTGATATGCACTCCCTCCGTTTCAAACTATAAGTCAAAGCTTACCTGCAAAACTTAATACAAATTTGTTAAAACGGTAAGCTTAGGCTAAATAATGGTTGTATTTAGATCTAAAAGGATCTAATCGGCCTAGAGGGGGTGAATAGGCGATTATCGAAAACCTGGAACTTAAAACTCAAATGCGGAAGTTAAATACCAACCGATAGTAGGACCGGAAGTAGCACCGGTACTACCTGTAGTACAAAAATCAGTACTACCGATGCAAACTTCTGGTACTACCGGTAGCCTATGAAACTACGAAATTGAAATGAAAATCAGAGTAAAATGAGCTGTAAATTCAGATCCAATTGTTACCACCCCTTTATTGATGTTGCTGATAAAGGTGTTGCACTTCTTGAGGCGTTTCATCACACCAAATCATAGATCGAGTCCTCCAACCTATGAACTTTGGGGGTAGGGATGAAGAACACGAAGAACACAAGAACAAGGGTAGTCGATGCTACAACCACAGCAAGACACACGATTTAATCCGAGGTTCGGCAGTCCCCACAAAGGAGTTCCTACGTCCTCGTTGTTGAGGTCACCACAAAGGTTTCCTCCCTCAAGCAACCACGAAGGTAAACTTGAGATATTCACTAAGAATCGAAGGTAATACAAACACTTTGGGGCGCCCTCACAAATGAGGCAACACGGGCAGCCACGAAGAACGTCTAGCCGGCTAGGGTTCCAAGAACCTAAGAGTAACAAACACAAATCAAGCCGGCAAGACGAGGAATCCAAGTGCTCAAGTCCTAGATCGAAGTTTCCACTTTCTAATCTCATGTCCCTAGCTCAAATCCTTGAGGGGATGAAGTTGGGGAGCAAAGGGAGAGAGAGAGAGAGCAGGCGAGCTGGTGCTTGGGAGCTTTCTTTCTAGGTGAAGAATGAGTGAAATGACGAGAGAGAGAGAATAGAGAGAGGTGAGGGGTATATATATGGTCTGTCCAGAACAACTACCGGTAGTACCGATGGAACCACCGGTACTACCGGTATCTCACCAAATGTGACCGTTGTTGTGTGTCAGAACGTGTAGAGGGAGTCATACCGGTACTACCGGTAGTAAGACTGGTACTACCGGTAGTACAAAACTGGGCAGCCATAGATGTGTTCGACTTGGGCTAAAAATAAATAAATAAATAAATAAATATATATATAGCCGGTACTACCGGTACCACCAGCGGTACTACCGGTAGTACACAACTACGCCAACTCGCACACCTCGACTTTGGAAAAATATGCCTGATACTTTTGGAGTATAATTTTAATAAAATGCGGTGCTACCGGAGAGCACCGGTACTACCGGTTAGGGAACCGGTACTACCGGTACTATAAAGTTTCTTTAACTTTGCACATCTCGACTTTATGAGAAAATAGCACGGATACTTCCTGCTTAAAACTCCAATATTTCCAGTACTTCTGGTAGGTCAGGTTTGGCTGAAGCAAAGGACTTTTCTAAGTGATGTGAGTGCAACGGTGACTCTCCAAACGCTCTAAAATATAGACTTGAGCACTTTTAGACCTCGAATTGCCAACCTAATTTGTATTCTCTTGATAGTACGGCGTTTCCTATAACTCAAGTAAAGATAAAAATTGAGGGCACTCTTGAGTAGAAACATCGTCCATCCATATAAAATTTAGGGTTCTTGTATCACCAAATATTGTCATTCAAATCTTTCAATGGACTAACACCTGCATATTCACTTAGATAAAATTGTTAGTCCCTAATTTGATTGTCATTAATTATCCAAAACCCACTTCGGAGGCGAATGCACTTACAAACTCCTCCTTTTTGGTAATTGATGACAACCAACTTAGGCTTACAATAAATTGAAAGAATTGAAGCTTTTGAATTCCAAATTTTATGAAGAGCTCCCCCTAAATATATGTATAGGATTTTGAATTTCAAATCTTGAGTAAAATCAAGATAACATACATTTAGAGGAAGCTCCCCCTAATTTTGCAATCCGTGGGGTGCCTAAGAGGTGTGAGTGACAAGTATACTCCGTGATGCTTATGCCAAGATATATCACATAAAGATAAATAAAAGAATATGAATGGTTATGCAAGAAAGAATATGACTTAAAATTGACATAACCATTCTAAAACAACAATAATCATAAAAATATCAAATATAGGCCATCACAACATGATATATCAAATAAGCATAAGTGTTTAGCCTACAAGCATCCATCACACACATAGTTCAAGGTTCACCACATAGTTCACCATGAGATAGAGTTATACATAACCGAATTAATAACTACCCTATTACAACATGGTAAGCCTAACACTCCCCCTTTGGCAACAAGTGCCAAAAGGGGTAGGCAACGAGAAAGAGCAACGGGTAGAGAACCACTAGAAAGCTGCAAAGTCCTCATCATCATCAGGGTGAATGTATCTGCTCTTGCCATGAGGATCTGCAGAAGAAGATGGCATGTACGACAGAGGAACACTGGTGGAGGTGCGGGTAATCTGATCAGCCTCATCAAAGATGGACTCAAAGCCATGTCCTGTGTATCCTGCAGAGGGGCCTGGAAGATAATAGCCCGGCTGAGGGAAAAACGGCTGGTGCTGAGAAGGCGGCTCAAAGTCCTGCTACTGCTGAGGAGGCTGCTGAAAGGGCGGCTGCTGAAACTGCTCATCATCATCATCATCATCAGTCGCAAAGAAGTATGGAGGAGGGCAAAGAGGAGCTGAGGAAGTAAGGCTAGCTTGCTGCTCAAGACAGCGAATGGAGCTGTGAGTCTCGGCCTGACAGTAGCACATGTAAGACATGAACTTCCTCAAAGCACTAGCAATGGAACCATGACCACGACCACGACCACTGCCATGACCACGGCCATGACCACTGCTAGGACCACCAGCATGACCTGCAAAAACACCAACTGAAGGGTCCATAGGAGGAGCATCCTCCCTCTCAACGCCCACAGTCCTGGCATCATCAATGGGTGCACTAGCAGAAGTAGAAGCAGCTGCCTTGTCTGACTTTTTCTTTGTGTGAGGACACAAGTTCCGAATGCCCTAGCTAGAGTGATGTGTATCAGGAGGGAAGGAGCGGCCTGTCACCTGCTCAATCACATACATGAGGTATGGAGCATAAGGGAGCATCCTGTGAAGATCATTAGCAGCTTCTCCAATCTTAACCCACATAAACTGAGAAATGCTAAAAAAGTTTGCCATTGACTCCACTGTTGAGGCAGACAGAGATATAATAGTCATGATGAAATAAAGACCAAAACCTATCTTCCACACTTGGAAATCTGACCCAAATGTAAGGATTTTCCAACCTTTGCTTCTTCAAAGCAGCCACATTGGTTGAGTAATCAAAAAACAGCTGAGGCCTTTCAGGACGGTGAGGCTTAAGACGAGAGCCATTATAAGGAACAAGGGTCCGAGAGGCAATCATATTACCAATGTGCGGAGGGGAAACATTACAATTTGCAGTCAAAGCAAGCCCCTGCACATCCCTCACATTATCTGGTTGAGCACCATTCACCATGTCACGATAATGAGGAGGAGAGGCACCACGACCAAGGGGGATAGCAGGTACCTCAATCTCCTCACGACGACTGCCATGGGAGGACCACGGCTCGAGCTACGCCGTCGAGCACACTGACTAGCTGCACGGTCATCCTCTCCATCACCCAAACTTTAAGGACAAGGACGAGCATTGCGAGAGGGGTTGTGCCGATGCTCCGACATGCTGCAAAGGCCAAAACAGGGGCAGGGAAGTCTTAGACACATGTGTAAATGCCGCAACAAAGGAGGAGGTTTGAACCACCATGGACAGAGCCGGTAGAGCACAACCGGCAGTACTGGTCTCATGGACCGTTAGTACCGGTAATACTTCCGCGCAAGGCACCCGCCGGGGAATCAACACAACCAACCATGGAAATTGCATAAAAAGCATTTACAAAGCATGTATACACCTTAGGCAACTAGCACGAGCAAGGAGACGGCCTAGAACAAAGTACATTGGGAGATCGGGCATGAATCCCTAGTACCTCGGTGTTCAAAGAGAAGAAGCCGAATCCGCGCTTGCCAAGACCTTCCGGGGCTCAAGAACACCGCCAAGACGATCTCCAAGGCTTGGAGAAGCTCCACCTCAAAGGGAATTATAACACCCATGGTGTTAAGCATGCATTATCTTGCATATCATGAGCATAATCATCTCTTTGCATAGTCATTGTTTACATGAAATGATAAAATAAAAAATATGCTTGCTTTGATTTGAACTAGAGCTATGTGATAGGTTGCTTGTTTAAGGTTGAGTGTTAAATGAAGTTTGTAGAGAAAATTATTTGGAGCAAAACTTATTTTTGGGTCATTTCATGAAAAGGCTTGGAAGTGGGTCAAAAATGTCAAAAACAGTTTATAAAAATGTTTTTCTTTTAATTTTAAAAGAATTTTAAATCCCCATTTTTGAATTTCAAATTTTAGGAAGAATTAGGCTTTGATGTTTAAAAGTGAAATATTCTACTCATTGAGAGCAACATTTCATCTTTTACAAGTTTCTTCAAATTTGGATTATTTTGGAAAATATGGAGTTAATCAAGTTCTGCACGAATCTTGGCGCAGTGGGACCCACCCGTCGGCCTCCTTCTTCCCTCTCTTCTTCTTCCTCGCGCCGACGGTGTCCGTGTCGACGCCGGCCGCGTGGCAGCCGTACGCCGGGCGTTCACCGGTGTCTGCTATTCGCCCCACGCACCCGTGCACCGCAGGCCGGTCCTGCTCTACGCCTGACTGGACCCCACTGTCGCTCCACGCGCCCTCGGTGGGCCCCGCATGAACGCCACGCGCTCGGCGCGCCCCGACGCCATGGCCCGGCTGTCCGAGGCTAGCGGCCGCTTCAATGCGTCCCGACCGCGCCTCTCGCCTTCACTCTCCACCCACCACCAGACGCCCCCTCCTTGCCTCATTTTCCTTCGCCAGAGCTCGAGCGAGCTCAAAAAGCTGCCATTGCTACTGCCCTGAGCTCGCACTGCCACCGCTGCACCTAGCCCTGTCATTTTCTTCCCAGATCACGCGTGCAGCTCCGCCGTGGTGTGAGAGACACCCTGTGCACGTTCCCTGCCCTCGAGACCCAAGGTAGAGGTCGAATCGACTGTTTCCCCCTTCGTCGGCCATGGCCGCCCCGACCGCCGCATGGTTCACCATGGCCAGCCTTTCATTTCTCCCTCCTTTATCTTGCGCGTCGTGGTCTCCTGCATGAGTAGAACAAGTTGGTGTAGTTAATGGGATCGATTAGGGTTTGTGTTCGTCGGATTTTGGCCGACCGCCGTCGCGGGTCGCGCCGCCGCTCGCCGGCCGCTTGCACGGAGGTCACTCCGGTCGACCAATCCTTTCTTTTTCTATCGTAATCAAGTCGCATAGGTTTTCCTTAGCTCGTAGGGTAGCTCGTGAGCCTCGTTTCGGTCGGATTTGGCCGGCAGCCGTTGAACCGCCGACATGCAGAGCCGCCACTCAGCGCCGTTCATCGTTGCCGCCATTTTCCTCTGCGATAGCTTGCATCTTGTACACCAACGGGTTCGCATCAATGAGTTGAGTCTAGTGGTGGCCGTAGTTCGGCCGGTGACCTCGCCGCCGGCGAGATTGCCGACGCTGGCGACCTCCCCCTGCGGTGTGGACCACGTGCATCATTTATGTTCTTTTTCGGACTTAAGTGCAAAACGGCCAGACACAGAGAGTTTCATGATAGGGCCTGGTTAATTACTAGAAAGTCCAGGGTTCTTGGTGCAAAACTGTTTTCTATTTCGATTTAAAGAATTTGTTTTTCAGATTTTGGTTAAATCTTCCTAAATTCATATCTTGCTCATTTTTAGTCCAAATGAGTTGATTCAAGTTGCAGTATTTTTCTTATGAGTAGACTATGCATGAAAAATATGAAATGTAATTTTTGTGATACTTTTCTGTATAGATTTATTTATCCCTATTAAATGCCTTTATCTTTGAAAATGCATAAGTAATTATCTGTTGCTCAGAAAAATATGAATCTAAGTTTGTTAGTCTTCTTATGTCATGCTCTATCTGTGAAAAATATTAAAAGGCTATGTCATGTGTAAATATTAACCTATTTAATTATGGTGCTTATTTCAATTAGATGATAAATAATTCATAATAAATAATATATAAGTGATTTATGCATGAAACTTTTTGGAGGATGTTTTTATGCTAATCTATAGCTAAGAATATTCTAAGATCTATTGTTTGACACTTTTCTATGTACAAAGTATTTTATGTCCATTAAATTATGCTGCCTTGTCATTTTTGTGTAGGATAAAGTACTTACTATTTTGACCTAAAAATTTTATGGTAGTCTATATTAAGCATGCTTAAGCTTCTGTAATTTTGACAGAATTTTCTAGATAGTCTAAAGTTGCATTGCAGTTATGTCCTGATTTATTTATATGTCTTAATAGTGTTTTAAGTTATTATTTCATGTTAATAATAATGCTTTTTGTGATGTTTGTGATGTGTGTAATCTTTTATTGCTTTTGGTTCAGTAGAGGGTAGTGTGCAAAATATTTGTCATTTATAATTCCTTTTAATGTGTAAGTAAAATGTATTATGATGCTTGTATATGATTTATTGTAGAAGAGAATGCAGATGACATGTGCTTATCATACATGTTTTAAAATCATGTCCATTATCTTTAACTAAGCATTCATTCACCATAAGTATGTACCTTTGTATTTACTATATATTCATGGTATTCATACGCACCATGCATCATACAGGATCGTCAGAGCTCGAAACGGTAGTTCCCGAAGTACAAGGATAGGAAGGCCAGCAGGAAGCCTTGGTACATGGGATAGCAGCAGAAGAGGATCCCGACGTTGATCTTCCCGAGTGTCCTGACCATCAGCCAAGCTCTTTCCTGAAAGGCAAGCCCCGGAGCATTCTCCCTGTGGTTTGCAAAAATATCTAACTTGAGTCCTTTACTTGTTTGATGCATTAAGTTATAGGCATTGTTTTATACCGTTATTGCATTACTTATATTCCTTGCCCACTTGATATAATTCTACCTTGTTAGGTTCAGGTGCGATTATCTGCTTAGCCTTGCTTAACTAGATCGGTAGAAGTCGGGTGATTTCCTGTCATCCACGAGTTATAGGTGGTGACTCAGAATGGTTGAATACATTGTTATCTTGGATAACCATGTGGAGATAATAAATCGAGACCGGGCGGGATTGGCGTTGGGACTGAACTGGAGGTTCGGTGAGGTTATCCCGTCTATGTGAAACTAGGACCCCGTCTATTGTACGTCCTCAAGTCATATTGAACGCATGCCTCACATTTAGCTAGAAGGATAAGTCGTTCCGACCGCGAAGCCTGGGTTTGGTTTGGGCCGGGAGTCGACCTGCTGTAGCATCGTATTGGAGAAGATGGGGGACCACGGGTTACGCGGAGAGTAAGTCCGAGGTTAGGGTCGCCCTGAATAAAGCAGCCGAGCGGTTCCCAGATACGATGGTACCTGTTGATCCGCGATTTTTTGAATCGAATTTTCGGTGATCTGTAGCTCACTTTAGCAGGTGAGTGTGGTTTATGTGAGGAATACCAGCCAGCTGGTTAGTAATCAATTATAATCGCCATCGTTCCTCGACAGTGAACACTTAACTTGAGCAGCGGCATCGTAGTAATAACTTGAACAAAGAGATGAGATGGTTGAGCCGTGATGTTGAAAGGCACTCAACGGGAATTGGTTACTATTCTTGTTGAATAATTATCACCATGCTTGTTTAGCACAGGTGCTAATCTAGCATGATAAGGTTAATCCAGCTAAAATACAATGCTAGAAGGTTATATAAATATTTCTTTAATACAAGCTTTTCCGCAAACAAATGAGTCAGATATTCCACTTATATAGCCTTGCATACTCCTTGCAGTCAATTTATTTTTAGTTTATGATGGGTAAGTCTAGCTAAGTACATTCTTGTACTTAGGGTTTTATTTTCCATGTTGTTGCAGATGGTGAGATGTTTTATGGCTACTATCAGCACTATTTCTATCCCCCTATGGGCGATGACTAGACCTTGGGCATGGTCACTCTACTCTACCTTATGCTTTTGCTGGATATTGACTGAGGACCTGGCACTGAATTTGAACTAAGTGTGTGTGTGGATTTGAACTAAATCGCTTCTGCTATTTCAAATTCGAACTTGGATTGTAATAACTTTATTCGTACTCCGATGTGTAAAACTATGTGCAACTATGTATGCTGTGAATGGTGATGGCTAAACTTAGTACGATCTTGGCTATGCCAAAAAGTTTGAAATCCTTCGAGATTTTAGGATGACTACCAGGTTTATTAGGTCTCAATCATGTAGTTTGCTATTTTAATGGTGAATTACGTGTTTGTGCTGTAATAAATTGGTCGGTTCTGTGACAGCTGGCATCGGAGCAAGGTTTAGCGTTACTGTTCACAAGTATTTAAAATAAAAGAGTTTTTGTTTGCGAAAAGTATTTGCAAAATGTATAGCTATATATAAGTGTTCAAATCTATGGCTTTGGAAATTTAGAGTGTTCCAATGGTCATATCCTTATGCCCAATAGGAATTCAGGTGGCTTAATTAAGTACTAACTTGGGGAGTTGCATCATATTTTCTGTTGTCGTTGCTTATACAATGACGGAGTTGTATGGGTGCTATTCACTTAGTGGTAATGTATGGATCAAATTGCCTCTATGCCCTGGTAAGTGTGAGTTGTGAGAGCATGATTGGATGCAATGCCAGTCTAGGGGAGCGCTTATTGATGCCGGATTATTCACATGTTGCACACATGTTTATATGAAGTTATCCCATGTTGGGATCGTCTTCTGGCAGTGTCGTCTTCTGCGTGACTTGTTGGGGTAGTAAGTAATCGGTGTTTTCACCTTGTTCGGAAGGTGCGTGAATTTTTACGTCAAATTGCATTCATATGGGATATGGGCTGAAATGAATTTTCTGTAGGTACACTAACCGCATGAACGGTAGAACGAAGTAGTTACGTATAAATGAGAGAACGATGCATGCCACCGCATAGCACGTTAGATTATTAGTTCGTGAGGACGTATGTAACGTGCATGCACCATGGTTAAAATTGCTCATTCATACATTTCATGGTTCATTCCCTTATAAATAAATTTTCTTATTTCTCTAAAATTATAAACTCATGGAATATACCACTTTTGGACAGATGCCGAGAACCAAGCAGACTGCTCGCAAGTCCACTGGAGGAGCAGTGCCCCGTGGTCTTTTGGCTGTCCGTGAGTCGGTGCCAAGGGAGACGGACACTTTTCTTGAGGAGCACGCCATGCCTAGCCTTCTTTGGAGGATTCTCTCCAACGCTAGGTACACGGTGGGCATGGAGCCTCACTAGTACTGGGACAAGGATGACTTGGTGAACTATGGAGAGGCTCGGGTGGAGGTAGTTGTCCCACCTTTGGGCGGCGACCCCCACTGGGTTGGGTGGCGCTATTTTGGTGCGGGCAGGACTGCCAAGACGGGTGCCGCGTTTGCAGCTTTTGATGTGGTGGAGCACCTGATGGAGGAGATCCCACACCAGCTTGCCCAGGCTTTTCCTGGTGTGTTTCCCTTTGCTAATCGCCTTTCTAGGTGGCCACATGCTGAGGGAAAACCATTGAAGGCAGGTCCTGAGGAGGCGTGAGGTAGCGACACGCCTGCCATGAGTGCTATGTTTGCAGTGATGAGGGCCTATGTCAACATGGAGACTAAGGCACTTCATCTGAGTGAGGAGTTCAAGGAGGCTCGAGCTGATGCACGCAAGGAGAAGCATGAGTTGACACGTAAGCTTCAGCGCTCACAGGAGGAGGTAGCCCGTTGTCGGTGTTCTGACCCTCGAGGGGTTAACACCAATGAGTAATATTGTATTCGCGTGCTCCCTAATCCGGTGGGTGATGCAAGAAGGACACAATGATTTATCCTGGTTCGGGCAAAGAAGGCCCTACGTCCAGCGGGGGGAGGATGATTCGTGTTATCTTGCACCGAAGTGCTAGTACAGGGGAAAATACAAGTAGGTGTGAGGAGCGCGTGGTGGAGCTTTAGCGTTCGGACGCCTAGTGCTCAACCTTACGCTGTCTCATGGCGTCGTTCTATGATCTAAAGACTTAGCGTTTCTATCTCTTGATCCCTCCTTTCTTTCGTAGGTCCTGGCGCCTCCTTTTATAGATGAAGGAGGGGCACAGGGGTACACACATTTTGAGTCCGCACAGCCTATGATGTATGACGTTGAGGCTGATCACGTCGGTGCCGCTGTAGTGATGTACGTCGGTATGGGAGGCCCTGCAACCGTCGCGTCGTGAGTTGTTGAAGTTCCGCTCGAGGGTTCACTTGATGAAGTCGAGGGGCGACAGTCGAGGGTCTTATCTGGAGTCAAGGGGGTCGTGCCAAGGAGGTTGAGCTTCGCTGGATAAGACCGAATCCCGAAAAACACGAAAAACACGTTAGTTTATACGTCTCGAGGCGGTGCGGGTCATGGCACAGCGCTCGGTATGGCGCAACAGCGTAATATGACTTGCGGGATTCTGGGGTATGGGCGGTAAAAGCAGATTTGACCGCCACGCCTGCAATTGTTACCGTAACTGTGGCTTGGGAGCAAATCTTTAAGGGGATGAAGTTTGGGAGCAAAGGGAGAGAGAGCAGGCGAGCTGGTGCTTGGGAGCTTTCTTTCTCAGGTGAAGAATGAGTGAAATGGCGAGAGAGAGAAAAGAGAGAGGTGAGGGGTATATATATGGTCTGTCCAGAACAACTACCGGTAGTACTGATGGAACCACCGGTACTACCGGTACCTCACCAAATGTGACCGTTGTCGTGTGTCAGAACGTGTAGAGGGAGTCATACTGGTACTACCGGTAGTAAGACCGGTACTACCGGTAGTACAAAACTGGGCAGCCATAGACGTGTTCGACTTGGGCTAAAAATAAATATATATACATAGCCGGTACTACCGGTACCACCAGCGGTACTACCGATAGTACACAACTATGCCAACTCGCAGACCTCGACTTTGGGAAAATATACCCGATACTTTCGGAGTATAATTTTAATAAAATACGGTGCTACCGGAGAGCACTGGTACTACCGGTTGGGGAACCGGTACTACTGGTAGTACAAAGTTTCTTCAACTTTGCACATCTCGACTTTCTAAGAAAATAGCACGGATACTTCCGGTTTAAAACTCCAATATTTCCGGTACTTCTGGTAGGTCAGGTTGGCTAAAGCAAAGGACTTTTCTAAGTGATGTGAGTGCAAGGTGACTCTCCAAACGCTCTAAAATATAGATTGAGCACTTTTAGACCTCGAATTACCAACCTAATTTGTATCCCTCTTGATAGTACGGCGTTTCCTATAACTCAAGTAAAGATAAAAATTAGGGCACTCTTGAGTAGAAACGTCGTCCATCCATATAAAATTTAGGGTGCTTGTATCACCAAATATTGTCATTCAAATCTTTTAATAGTCTAACACCTGCATATTCACTTAGATAAAATTGTTAGTCCCTAATTTGATTATCATTAATTATCCAAAACCCACTTTGGAGGCGAATGCACTTACAAGATCAACTTCTTATAATGTCACCGGCCCAATGTCGAAGAGAGCAACAGAAGGCCCAGTACCATCTCAAGAGAAGAGTCCATTGGGAGCCAGATCCAGGAAGCCCAACTCTCGTTTCAGCGGGTCGTAGTGGACCAAGTGAAGCCCAAGAACAATTTAGCCTTTAATCGTTTTGCTTTTCGTTCAGGCCCATGTAACAGGCGAGCGGTTGCCATGGCACCGATATGTACTCCATCTTCTTCCCAAAGCAAAACTTGAACTCTGAACTCGAAACAGAACTGTGCCTTGGTGGCCGACGGTAAGCTCTCGACGGTGGTCAGAGTCTCAATCTGTGCATATTCTAGTTCCAGTTATCGTAAGCAACTAGTTCGGTAACATCTGGTATCAGATTCAGTCGATTCCGGCCCCAATCCACTACCACCGCCGCAATTTTTCCCCACCCAATTCCACTTTAAATCGCACCAATTCAGTTCCTGTTCGTCGATCTCCTTATTCCATCGACTTGATTCGCAAATGCTTCGGGTCAGATCGAGATCCCTGTCGACAGTGAGCTGCTATCGCCGGGTCGATTTTGCCGTAATTCCCAAACACCGAGTTAGTTTGTGGCGAGATCGAGACCCTGGCACTGCATTCCTACTGTACCCATCGCCAAATGTCCATGCCATCACCGAAAGAGAAGTTGGGGCAGATTTTGGCTCTTTTGGGAAAGAACTTGCAAGGGATTTCTGAGCTACGTACCTCCATGGTGGATATGCGAGCTCTCCGCACCGAGATCAACCACTGGAAGCCCGACAGCGACAACCGCGTCCACGATCTGGAGGGTGCGGTGGAGGAACTCGGCGAGAAGATTGACAAGGCCTTGAGCGGACTACCCCAAGCTGAACCCCTGCTGCAGGGCGTCATCACCGTCGCAGCACCATCAGCGAACCCGGGGACCAGCCAGCCGTTCCCGGTTCTGCAGATGCCGAGCTCTGCGCATCTGGAGCCTCCCCCTACAAGGGTGGCATCTGGGTCATTAGACCGCAGCGAGGCGGCCTACGGGGTGGTGTTCACCACTATCCCAGGACAACATCGGCCACAAGGTGATATGACTCTATCCAATCCAGCCACAGTTTCATGCCTCTGTATCTGTTAGTGATGGTTCATACCGCTTGTTACATCATCCTGCTATGCCTGATATGCATTTTCCACTGTTTCATTGGTCCAATCCTAAAGTCTGGGTTAAGGATTGTGTTTCCTACTTCACCATTTTCCAAATTCACCCATCCATGTGGATTTAATATGCTACAATGAATATGACTGGTTCTGCTAAATTGTGGTTCCAAACCATTCAGTCCAATGTGTATGATATGACTTGGGAAGCTTTTTCTGCTTTAGTTCATGCCAAATTTGATAGGAATGAGCATAACACTCTGCTGAGGAAATTTTTCCACATTAGACAAACTTCTATTGTTGATGATTACATAGAGAAGTTCTATGATTTTATCCATCAAATCCTGGCTCATGATCCTACCTTTTCATCTATCACCATCACTAATAGATTTGTAGATGGATTGAAACATGAAATTAAATGTGTTGTCATGATGTATAAGCCCCAAGATTTGGACTCTGCGAGCAATTTGGCTTTGTTGCAGGAGGAAGCCCTATTGGGACCTAACTTTCAATCAAAGAAAGGAGAAGGTTCATCTTACTACAAGAAGGCTTATTCTGATCAGTCCAAGTCTTATCAGTCAAATTCTGGTAACACACCAAGATTTGCTCCAAGTCCAACCTATGACAAGAAGTCTGTTGACTCAAGTCGAACCAAGTCCATTGATGAGAAACTTAATATTCTCAAAAATTACAGAAAGGCTAAGGGGTTGTGTTTCCTGTGTGGCTAAAAATGGAATCCTGGTCATAAATGCCAAACTGTATCTGTACAAGTTATGGAGGAGGTTTGGTCCACAGTGAATGAAGAATCTCCTCAACTCTCTAGTCTAGATCATGGCAGTGACTCTGACTCAAGTGATGAATTATGTGGTATTTCTCTTAAAGCAAGGGATGGCATGGATACTCATTCTACCATGAGACTCAGAGGATTTGTGGGTGAACAGGAAGCTTATATGCTACTGGATTCTGGTAGTTCTCATTGTTTCATCAGTGAAACTTGTGCAGCAAGAATTCTAGGACACCAACCCTTATTGGAGCCTGTGCAAGTCAGAGTAGCTAATGGTCAGTTCATACAATGCACCCATGAATTACCTGATCAACTCTGGCATATTTAGGGAGTTCCATTCAGAAACACATTCAAAATTCTACCACTCTCCTCTTATGATGTTGTCATTGGTATGGATTGGCTAGATGCACACAGTCCAATGAACATGCATTGGGGTGAAAAGTGGATGATCTTGGATTTCCATGGTAAAAAGATCAAAATACAAGGCATCACTCCTAAAGTTGATGTTGGTCCTCCTGTTGATCCAACACAGCTTGCAGCCATGCTTCAGCAGGACAGTTATCTCTACTGCATTAAGCTCAATCAGACTCAGACCAAAGATAAGGAGCAAGATGAGTTACCTCCTGAAATTCAGTCATTGATTGATCAATACTATCTTTCAGCCCATACTTGGCCTGCCTCCATCAATACTAGGAGATCATACAATACCTTTGTTACCTGGTGCTGCTCCATTCAGACTCAGGCCTTATAGGTATACTCCTTTTTAGAAGAATGAAATAGAGACTCAGATTAAAGAGATGCTGGACAAGGGACTTATTAAGCATAGTTCTAGTCCATTCTCTTCACCAGCCCTGTTAGTCAGAAAGAAGACTGATCACTGGAGACTCTGTGTTGACTATAGATGCCTCAATGCCTTGACAGTCAAGAACAAGTATCCACTTCTAATCATTGATGAACTCTTGGATGAATTGCATGGAGCTAACTGGTTCTCTTCCTTGGACTTGTGCTCTGGATTTCACCAGATCAGAATGGCTACTGGACATGAATATAAAACAACCTTTCAAACTCATAATGGCCATTATGAGTATCAAGTTATGCATTATGGAGTTACTGGTGGGCCTGGTACCTTTCAGGAAATCATGAACACAATTTTAGCTCCATTCCTCAGAAAATTTGTTATAGTGTTCATTGATGATGTTCTCATCTATAGCTCTTCCTGGCAAGAACATATCAAACATATTGAGGCAGTCTTTCAGTTACTTCAACAACATCAATTATATGTTAAACTGAAGAAATGCTCCTTTGCACAGTAGGAATTAAGCTATCTGGGCCATGTTATTAGTTCAACAAGAGTATCTACTGATCCCAGTAAAATTCAAATTATCAAAGACTGGCCATCTCCTCAAAATGTGAAGGAACTCAGAAGCTTTTTGGGTATGGCAGGGTATTACAGAAAGTTTGTCAAGAATTTTGGTCTCATTGCCAAGCCACTGACTAATTTGCTCAAGAAGGGTCAGCTTTATGTCTAGAATTCTGAAGCTGAAGATTCTTTCCAAACACTAAAACAAGATCTTATCACTGCTCCAGTATTGGCATTCTCAGATTTCTCTCAACCCCTTGAGTTAGAGACTGATGCATCAGAAAAAGGGATTGAAGCAGTTCTCCAGCAGAATGGACATCCTTTGGCTTTTGTCAGCAAGGCTTTAGGTCCTAAGGCTCAAGGACTATCTACCTATGAAAAGGAGTGGTATGCCATCTTACTTGCAGTGGACCAATGGAGATCATATCTTCAACATTCTGAGTTGATTATCAAAACTGATCAGAAGAGCTTAATACATCTTGATGATCAGAGATTGGCAACTCCTTAGCAGCATAAGGCTCTAACTAAACTGTTGGGTCTGACATATAAGATTGTCTACAAACAAGGTAAAGACAATATAGTTGCTGATGCATTGTCTAGAACAAAACATGCCACAGAATATGACCTACCTGCTATATCTGTGGCAAAACCACCTTGGTTACAATCATTACCACAAGCTTATCTTAAGGACCCTGAGGCAGTTAAACTTCTTCAAGACTTAGCTATCCAGTCCCCTGCTGGTCATTATTCTTTGCATCAGGGCATAATCTATTTTAAGAAGAGAGTTTGGATTGGCAATGCCATTGAAGTACAACAGCAAATTTTGAATGCCCTCCATTCTGGTCCTATGGGTGGACATTCTGGATTTGAAGCTACATATTACAGAATCAAGAAGCTTTTTGCTTGGCCACATCTCAAACAATGTATCAAGGAGTTTGTGGCTCAATGTACTATTTGTCAACAGGCTAAGTCTGAGAGGGTGGCTTATCCAGGTTTACTTGCCCCTCCACCAGTTCCTGATGGTACTTGGCAAGTTGTCACAATGGATTTTATTGAAGTTTTGCCCAGATCTAAATCTTTCAATTGTATCTTTGTGGTTGTTGACAAGTTTACCAAATATGCCCACTTCATACCTTTGTCTCATCCCTTTACTGCCTTGGATATGGCTAATGCATTTATGTCCAATATATTCAAGTTACATGGGATGCCTGTTGCTATAGTCTCTGATAGGGACAAAATTTTCACTAGTGGATTTTGGAAGGCGCTATTCAAACATTTTGTCACTGACCTCCATGTGACTAGTGCTTATCATCCCCAAAGTGATGGCCAAACTGAAAGAGTCAACCAATGTTTGGAAACACATCTGAGGTGCTATGTTCATGCATGTCCCAGTAAGTGGTCTTCTTGGCTTTCTCTTGTTGAGTATTGGTACAACACATCTTACCATTCAGCTTTAGGAAATACACCATTCTATGTTCTCTATGGTCATCATCCCAGAGAATTGGGTATTATTCCACCTGGACCTACTGATAACAATGAATTGGAGGATTGGCTGCTTGATAGAGAACTAATGTAAAAGTTAGCTCACCAGCATCTCCTAAGAGCTCAGAAAAAGATGAGGCACCAAGCTAACAAAAGAAGAACATTCAGAGAATTTCAAGTGGGTGATTCTGTTTATGTCAAGATTCAACCTTATGTTCAAACTACCTTGGCAAGCAGATCTTCTAACAAGCTGGCTTTCAAATACTTTGGCCCATTCTTTGTCACTGCCAAGATTAATGAAGTGGCCTATCAACTCCAGCTACCTCCAGGTTGCATGATACACCCTGTCTTTCATGTTTCACTACTGAAGAAAGCTGTTGCCTCACACAAGCCTATCAGTCAAGAGCTACCTGATCCAGAGGAACAAATTCAGGTACCTGAATCCATACTTGATCGTCGCCTTCATTACCACAACAACACTACTGTATCCCAGGTGTTAGTCAAATGGTCCAATTTGCCTGTTGATTTGGCGACCTGGGAGGATGAAGCTGCCCTTCGGCAAGAATTTCCACGGGCCACGGCTTGGGGACAAGCCGTTTCTTGTCGGGGAAGGGATGTCACCGGCCCAACGTCGAAGAGAGCAACAGAAGGCCCAGTACCATCTCAAGAGAAGAGTCCGTTGGGAGCCAGGTCCAGGAAGCCCAACTCTCGTTTCAGCGGGTCGTAGTGGACCAAGTGAAGCCCAAGAACAATTTAGCCTTTAATCGTTTTGCTTTTCGTTCAGGCCCATGTAATGGGCGAGCGGTTGCCGTGGCACCGATATGTACTCCATCTTCTTCCCGAAGCAAAACTTGACCTCTGAACTCAAAACAGAACCGTGCCTTGGTGGCCGGCGGCGAGCTCTCGACGGTGGTCGGAGTCTCGATCTGTGCGTATTCTAGTTCCAGATATCATAAGCAACTAGTTCGGTAACATATAAGTGTTTATGGTCCCAAAAAGCAAAAGGTCAACTGAATGCATGGAATTAAGGAGAGGAATTTTTTAGACAATGGATTTCATTAATCGAAAAGAGAGGAATAGAAGAATTTTCCAACAACAACCTCTAAATCCACGACAGGTTGCAACTTTATGCAAAGATGATGATATCCTCCAGTACCGCAAGACAATGGCGCCAAGGCAAAATGAAGCTTATCAGTAGTAGAAGTCCTCCTTTTTTTCCTGCGTTTTCAGAGTTGTTCTCAGGATCGTTTTGGCTCTCCTTTCCTTTGCACAGGCTTGGCTTTTCAGTTTGTGTACAGTTTGTTTTTTTTTCTCTCAGTTGGGAAAGTCTAGCTCCCTGAAGTACTGTCTGAAAATTTCTGTTTTTTCCCTTTATATGCAAAACTTTTGCAGTACTTTTTTTTTAAAAAAAACTTGTTCATATTTGGGTCTGATGCGGGCACCAAGGAGACAGCGAGGATCTGTGCTGATATTCACGATGGATGATCCCCCACAAATGGAACTGATCATATTTTTTCCTTAAATAAAATAAATTTATGCGGCATATCACATATGGTCCATGTCAAGTTTGTGGGAGGAGAGAAGCAAACGTACCAGCAGTAGCACCTCATTAAAGCGATGGCTGTAGCACAATGAGAGAGAGAGAGAGAGAGGGGGAGAGAGAGAGAGAGACAGAGAGAGAGAGAGAGGCATCATGCTATGCTATGCTACTTGCATTGTATAAATCATGGCAAGTGTGGTTGCTCCCCCGGTGGTAGTGGACTGGTGGCCTGGCCTCACAAGTCACACACAACCGGCTGCTGATAGCTGCTCCAGAGCGATCAAAGGTGGAGCTAGCAAGCGAGAAAAGGAAACACCTACGAACTCTCCACTAAACTTCTCTCGTCTAGCCACTTCCATCCAGCATCTCTAGATTCTAACTATCTAGTAGCTACCAGCTGCTAGCTTGAAACCAAGTGCAGCTCCAGCATGCAACGAACTACTGTGCAATTATATGATCTCTGAAAAGTGACGGAACGAAGCCAAGCAAGCAGCTCGCCGTCCGGCCGGCCGCCCCATACAAGCAAGGGTTGAAGTGTGAAGCTTCTTCGTTCTCAGTATATAGCAGCTCCCACTTCGGAGCTCAATCAGCCATAGTTAGCTGCTGGTTCGAGCTGAGGCCTGAAGCAGCTTCTGCTGGCTGCAACGGAGGAGCAGCTGAGCCCGCTGGCCGTGACGCACCTGTGCGGGCACGACGACGCGCAGCACCGGTGGGTGTACGCCATCTTCTGGAGGATCGTCCCCGGCCAGGAACTACCCGCCCCCAAAGTGAGTCGTCGCCGCCGTTCGTTTCTCGTTCCACATGCATCCGTGACGCGCTCTGCGCTGCGTCTATTAGTTTGGTTTGGTTTGGTTTGGCATGGCCGTCTCCGTCTGGGTGGTGGTCGTTGAATGTGTGCTGATTAAATTGTTTATTATCCGCGCGCTGTGCAGATGGGATCTCCAGGGCGGCATATACGACCGGACAAGAGGGAACAGGAGGAACTGGTACGACCTGCTAGCTCACGCTCATGCTCACACAAGTTACTCTATATTATTCCTCTTCAGTTTCTTATGGATTTGTGTGTTGTTTGTAGTACATGATTATATTCCTGGGTTGCAAATCGAATCAAATTATCTCAGCTGCCTGCAGGATCCTGACATGGGAGGATGGATTCTGCAACTTCGCAGCCGCATCTGCATGTGACCACCACGAGGGCGCAGCTGCTCCTGTCGCCGCGGCCGCCGCCGCCGCCTACACGGAGTGTGCTGCCGGGCAGGAGGCCGCCAGCAGCAAGGGCCTGCAGCAGCTCTTCTTCAAGATGTCCTACGACCTCTACAACTACGGTGAAGGGTACGTAGTAGTAGTCAGTGGTTACTACTAGATCGAGGAGTAACTACTTACTAGTCAGCCACGACGCTGACTGATCACGGCGTGATTAAACATAATGCTAATAATACATCGATCAGCATGTTTATTATCGGTCCAGTTGCTTGGTGATCGATGTGCCTCTGTTATGCTTGCGTTACTGCAGGTTGATAGGGAAAGTGGCAGCCGACCCCAGCCACAAGTGTGGCTGTTCCAGGAGGCCCAGGAGCATGAGATCAACCTCATCTCCTCCTGGAGCAACCCTGCCGACTCTGTAAGCATCTCTTCTCTCTCTCAATAGGCCGGGTCAAATTACTCCCCAATGCTTTCCTTCAAAAAATTACTCCCAATGCAAACACTACTGAACACTCTTTGTTTGTCTGCACTTGGCAGTATCCGAGGACATGGGAGGCTCAGTTCAAGTCTGGCATCAAGGTATAGATAGAGACGCTTGCTGGAGAGTGGGAAGGAGTTTCATTTGTGTTGTGTGACTGAAAAAGCTCGGTAAAGTTAAATTTGACCAAAGCTGACCTGACCGTGCACTTCTTTTTATCGTTGCCCTCTTGCAGACCATCGCACTGATCGCCGTCAGAGAAGGCGTCGTGCAGCTTGGCTCCATGAACAAGGTACACCACCCATACTACTCTTCTACACCCACTCAGCCGCTGTGCACTGCAGCGTGACTTGGTGCATATCTGCATGCACGACAAGACGTACACACTAATATGTACCGTGCGTACGATCGTGGCGGTGCAGCGGCACTGGTGCTACTGTTTTAGTTTGTTGACGAATTCCTGCGCGTGCGTGTTTTAATTTGCTCCTCTATCTGCACCGTATATATATACGTACAGGGCAGGTGGCGGAGGACCTGAGCTACGTGGTGATGCTGCGCCGCAAGTTCGGCTACCTGGAGAGCATCCCGGGGCGCTGCTGCCTCACCCGTCGTCGGCCGCGTTCCCGGCGGCCGCCGCCGTCGCTGGCCCCGCCGCGGACGCCGCGGCCTGCAGCTGGCCGCCGGGACTCGGCGTCG
>CM041635.1:51906914-51924345 GCA_023333625.1 Bothriochloa decipiens | reverse complement strand
ATTTTCGGACTTCGTTTGGATTTTATATAATAAAAAAACACTTTTCACGCACGTAACTCGTCATGTTACGACGCCAATATGGTCATAATTTGATGCGAGGCCCTAGATACGGTCTCTACATACTCCGAACATTATGAATATACTTTTTAGAATCAACAAATTCTATTATTTCATGTACCTGCAGTTCAAACTTGGAGTTGCCGAAAAATTTCAAAGAAACAAAAATAAATAACGAAATACAACAAAAAAACTCAAAATTTGCCCAACTTTTGAAGTTGGGTTGTATTTGGTGTAGGAAGGCACCAGGAAAAAATTAGAAAGAAAAAAACCAAAAAAAATTCTTTGCCGAGGGCTTAGGAATGGCCCTTGGCAAAGCTCCTTTGCCGACGGC
The DNA here is from genome assembly GCA_023333625.1 of Bothriochloa decipiens. Taxonomy (NCBI): domain Eukaryota; kingdom Viridiplantae; phylum Streptophyta; class Magnoliopsida; order Poales; family Poaceae; genus Bothriochloa; species Bothriochloa decipiens. The sequence goes on along the minus strand of CM041635.1, from coordinate 51,923,954 downwards.
CTGGCCACGCGGCCGTCGGCAAAGGTGGTGGCCATGGCAGGCTGTGCGGCCGCCACGTGGCTGCGCTTTGCCGACGGCTTGGCCTTTGTCGACAGCCTAACGGTACAACTCTCGGCAAAGTGGCCTTTGCCGACGGTTGTATTTGCCGACGGCCCGGCGGTCGGCAAATGTTTCTTTTGCCGACGGCTAGGTTTTGTCGACGGCCCGGCTGTCGGCATAGATTGTCTTTGCCGACGGCTTTTCTTTGCCGATGGCTCGGCCTTGGGCATAGACTTCTTTGCCGACGGCGTGACCTGGCTGTCGGCAAAGAGGTGTCTTGCCGACGGCTTGTTCCTTGGCCGTCGGTAAATGTTTAAGCCGTCGGCAAAGTTGGTGTTTCCGGTAGTGCAAGTGAACATATCACTTTTGATCTTCACTATTTGAAAATAGGATCTGGTATGCTTCCAGCCAAGTGTCCCATTTTTTATGCGGCCAAATTTGTAGTCACTGTTGAATTAGTTCACTTTAGGTCACTGAAAATAGGATCTAGTATACTTCTAGTTCAGCGTCCCATTTGTTATTCTGCCAAATTGACATTACTGTTGAATTAGAATGCTTCACATTCGGCCTAGAATAGAAACATTTTGCTTCTCTCCCGTTGATAATTTACCTTTAATTTTTATAAATGTTGAGAAGTGCATAGTGCCTAATTATTTCTCATGTTATTATCTCTTGTCAAATCATGTTTTATGAAGCCTGGTGGTTTGGGGAAAAACAGGTTAATCCTGTATAACTTTCCTGTATAACTTCGACCTGAGTGTCCAAATGAATTGAAAATATTTGTGCTCTTTGTGACCACATTAGTTTCTTCTACTTTCGGTTCTCTGTGTGCTTTTGGAAGTAGAAATGAGTAATTGATTAAGTTTTCTGCTTGATTGACAGTGGTGAGGCAATATTTATTGCACTGCTTTTGTAGACAGTTTATGTTCTCAAGCTAAAGGAAGCCACCTGGGTTCATCACCTGTTCCCATCAGTTTCTGAATGAACTTTCATCTTGACTACTAAATGAGCTCAGTATATTTGTTTCTAAATTATGTGTACACACCTACAATGGGTTCTTTGGTTTAGAGTTTAGTGGTGTTTGATGTATCCCACCCCCTTCTCTAATGTGGTTTTACTAGCTCTTGATCTGTAGATCTGGCTGTCCATGCAGTCATCTATTCACCAGCGGTAACCATGTCATCCTTTTGGCCTTAATTGTTCAGTTGTGAATGCCATGCAATGGCCTTGCTAGTTTTGGACAGAGTTTTGACTTTTAGGTTACACCAAAATTTCTAGGAACTTGTCCAAAAAGATGTACTTCCTCCGTTCCAAATTGCAGTTCACTTTGACTTTTTTGGTGCATGCATTTTGTTATGTACCTAGATAAATAATATGTCTAGGTACATAGCAAAATGCATGCATCAAAAAAATCAAAGTGAACTATAATTTAGAACGGAGGGAGTATCTCTAGTGTAGCAAGTTATGCATCTCTAGTGTAGCAAGTTATGCTTCTCTCTTGTAGCAAGTTATGCATCTCTAGTGTAGAAATTTGCAAATGTAATACTAGTACCTTTTTTGCTATCTAATTTTTGCATGTTCATCATTTCTCTTATTTCTTTTATTTTATTAATAAAATATTGTTTTCTTATGTTTCTAAGTTACACAGTATAAGTTTCGTACTCATGTTCTTACTGAGCCATTAAGTTACAATGTAAATTACTTTTGTATATGTACATAAGTCATTGTTGTAAGTTAGTCATCAAACTCAGTGCGATAAGTTATCAAAGTTATTGACATAAGTTTGTGAGATAAGTTATCAAGGTAATTTAGTGCAATAAGTTAGTGAAATAACTTAGTGACATATGTTAGTGAGATTTTTGGCGAAATAACTTAGTGACATATGTTAGCGACATAAGTTAGTGAGATATGTTTGTCCTTAGTTTGGAGCTGAGGCTATCAAGGCCTTTTGCTCCTGGAGCCTAAGGAAAACATCCTGGATCTTGAATCATCATTTCTAGCACAGTGTTGTTTATTTAACTTGTATTTTTCATCATGTGTATAATAGCTAAGTTATTCCCACTACCCATTTACTTATTGTACAGAGTTTTTAAATTAAGCTTTTTGCTCGTTGGCTAGAATAAAAAAATATTTCATGCAACTAAACTACAACAAATCGTTCTGCTTTCATATCCTAACTTATGTTTTTCCTTGTTTTGAGTCTTTTTATTATTATTAGTTATTCCTACTTTTAATACAAAAATATGTTTGCAGAGAGCTTTGAATTGAAGATAGATGTCCATGTCATGATTCTAGAGTTCCTCAAGACAAAAGAATGTTCAATGTCATTGTTTTATATAGACCCTCAGATTATTGACTAGCTCAAATTTTTTATGAAACTGCGAACACATGGTTTTTACATAACCATTGTGGAGCACCCTTGTGGTTGTGATGAGCGATTGTCAACACGCCAACACTTTGGTGTGTGGTTGGTTCGGTGGTTCTACTGATCCCCTAGCACAGGGTTATATGTTGAAATGGTGTCTGTTGGCTCGTGATGTGCAGGTGTGGAGTCCGGATACGGTGGCAGCGGTCGGGAGAAGGTCAAGTAGGACGTGCCGTGCTGACGGACCGGTTGCGGTGAAGGATGGATGTTAGGCTTGGACTGATGGACCAGACGGCCGGGTGGCAAGCCACGGTGGCTGACACTTGGGACATCGACAAGCGCAAGTGTACACGGCGGGGGACGCGTACGGGCTACGCTACTCGCGAACGGTTTGGTGGTTTGTCCTAAAAACCATCAGTGATGGTTTGGTGGTTTGGCCTCAAAACCATCGGCTGGGGATGCGTAGGTGGTACGATACTCGCAGATGGTTTGGTGGTTTGTCCTCAAAACCATCGGCGGTAGGTTTCGCGGGTTTGGGCCTCAAAACCCGGGCGGAGGTCCCGATGCAGACGGATGGCACGTGGCGGCATCGGGGAGATCGCTTCGGAGCGAGGCTACCGGTGAGGAGGCGCGGTGGCCGTCGGATCAAGAAAACTCGAGTTGGACCATAATGCCCCTGGCTATGTGGTTCTCTCTTAGAATATCTAGGGGTAGAAGTGGAATTATGTAATAAGACTATAAATAAGAGAGACTGCCTCCACTCAGTCTTACCTCTCCTATTCCAGTGTTAGGGTTTCCCAGTCTCTAGTCTTTCAGAGTGTGTGAGGTCCACTGCAAGACATTTGTAGTGATTTGTTGGTGGGAACAGCACCCCCTAGTGTGCTCGTGCCCTCTGGGCATTTATCTTTGTGTGAATCTCGTGATGAATTTGTGTTCTTGTTGTTCTTGAGTTGTTCATCCCAAGTTCCTTCCCCCCCTCTATTTTCGTGGTCGAAATTCTTCGATTTTGCACCTTTTGAGGTCGTTTTTCTTGTCTTGGATTGAGCTATGACATCAGTAGAGTGTTTTCACCAAAGGAAATTGTTTGATTACTCACGAGCTCATAGATCGGGGCGGTTTTGTGTTCATGATGATTTCTAGGTCGTTCTTCACCCCTCTTTCAATTTCTCCCCACTTTCTTTGAATTGGGCAATGATCCTTTGAGGATAGCCTCTCCACTGCATGAGAAACAATCCCTCCAAATTTTATTATAGTTGGTTTTGATTCGAGAGAGATCGGGTTGATTCTTGGTGGAAAGCGATTTTCGGGCGATTTTCTGGGAGGCGCGGATAGTCCGGCCTTGTAGGCACGGATAGTCCGGGCGTCAGGTTCGAGCCAGTGGCTTCTGGCCTGAACTAACTTTTGTCTGTATTTGTGGACAGTCCGAAGTCCCTACCACGGACAGTCCGGACTTTGTCCAGTTCAGAACCGAGCTCTCGGCTTCCGTTTTTATTTGGAATTTTATACCCGCTGACAGTCCGGCTATAAGTCACGGACAGTCCGCCAGTCAGTGAATTTTTCCTATCCAGAGCCTATTCCTAAAGTTTGAGTTTTTGGTGTTTGCCTTCGGACAGTCCGGCCTGTCAGCGCGGATAGTCCGCCGTTCAAACTCAAGGCACTGTCCGTACCTGTGGATAGTCTGCACCTGAGGAGCCGGACAGTTCGAGGCTCAGAACTTCATGGTGTCTAGAACTTTTCTTGATTGGTTTGTTTTCTGGCACTTTGCCCGAGGACAGTCCGCAGCCGGAACATTGGACAGTCTGCAGTTGCCAGCACTGCGAACAGTCCGGACCAAACCCGTGAAAAGTCCGCCCTGCGCAGTGAAGCTGTGTTCTTCCGATTTGTGTTCATTCATTCCTCGATCGTTCTTGGAGTTATTTCTTAGTTCTTGTGGTGACTCGCTGTGTTCTTAGGGAGCATCCACCCTCTCAATAGGGTCATGGTCACCACCGGCTTGTGTGTTTGCTTCTTGGGGTGTTTGTTGAGTCGAGGACCCAAAAGTTTTAAAAGAAATTTTGAGGCTCCCATTCACCCCCTCTGGTCATCTATCCAGTCCTTCAATTGGTATCAGAGTCGGTTAAGGATCACTTACACCTTAATCAGTTTGTGATCCACAGAAGGCGACATGGCTTTGCAACACCAGTCGGGTAAGCCGCCCCAATTCAATGGGGAGAACTACTCGTACTGGAAGATCCGAATGCAAGCGCATTTACAAGGGATCGATTGGCGTGTTTGGGAGATCATTGAGAATGCTGACTACCAGGTGCTTGATGCACGTGTCAATCAAGAGCAGATCGACCAACACAATGCTAACAACATTGCCCGTGCTGAGCTTTACGCTGCTTTGTTGATTTCTGAGTTTGACCGTGTTTTCGATTATTGTACCGCTCCAGAGATCTGGAGGAGGCTTCAAAGCTTCCATGAGGGTACAGCCCATGTCAAAACCAGACTCTATGAGACGTACAAGCAGGAGTATGAGAACTTCACCCAAGTTGATGGGGAATCTATTGATTTGATGTTTTCTCGCTTTACCACCATTGTGAACAACATGCAGGCTAACAATGCAGCTATGCCCTATGACGATCATCAGAGAGCACTCAAGCTTCTATATGCTCTAGATCGAAGGGTTTGGGAGGTCAAGGTGCAGGCGATCATTGAATTGGCCAACTATGAGACTCTCACTGTGGAAGAGCTATTCAGCAAGCTCAAGTCCACTGAGATCAACCTCCAGACGCAGGTGAGGATCAAGAATTCGTCTACTCCTACCATGGCTTTGGTGTCAGGTAACTCAATTTCAAGTTCTTCTTTGGCTAACCCATCATAGCTTTCGCTTGCCTTGTCTTCTCTTGTGTCTGCAACAGAGGAGCAGATGGAAGCACTTGGGGATGATGAGCTGGCGCTAGTAATCAGCAAGTTCTCACGGTTTCACAACAACCGCTTGAACCGTAGATGTGGTGGCAACAAGCAAGGTTGCTTTGAGTGTGGAAAGCTCGACCACTACGTCGCCAGCTGCCCCAACAAGAGCTACTCCGGCAAGAACGACTACACCAAGCACAAGGACAAGCATGAGTCGTCCTCCCGCAAGTACAAGTCCAAGAAGGATTTTGACCCCAAGCGCATGAACAAGAAGTACTTCAAGGCCTTGCAAGCGAAGCAGCGTGCTCTGGTCGTGAACTTCAGCGACGTCGACTTCGACAGTGATTCTTCACCAAGTGATGATGAGGCCGAGAAGAAGATGGAGAACAAGTTCAACGGCTTGAGCTTCTATGCCAACGAGCGCAGAGGAGGTTACTGCACCATGGCGTTCGACAACAACACCACCACCGGCGACAAAGAATAGGTCGACACCAACCCTAAGGTAGAACACATAGTCGAATCCCTTCTCGCTGAGCTTGATTCTGTGACTGACACCATGCTTAAGCAAGATGCTTTGCTTATTCGTGCTGCTCAAGAACGCAATGGTTTCAAGGCTAAGTATCTTGCAGTGCTAGATGAGCTTGAGCATGCTAAGAAGGATAGGGTTGTTGTATCCGATGAGACTGAATGTGATGAATGCGCTGTTCACATGTCAAGTCTCATTTCTTTGCAGTCTAAGTACTCTGCTTTGCTAGATGAGTTTGATGAGGTTAGATCCAAGCCAGTCATTTTGGGGGCTTGCAAGTCTTGTGTTGAGTTGCACAATGAGCTCTCTGAGAAGGTTGTTGTTATCGCTTTGCTTGAGCAGTCTAGTACAAGTGGTGGTGCTAGAGCTAAGTGTGCTTGCTGTGAGGCTTTGGAGCTAGAGCTAGCTAACTGTAGGCATGACAAGAAAAAAACCAAAGAGGAAAACATATTCCTTTGGCACATGTTGAGTTGGCTTTTTTGCAGTGAACCACAGTTGGGCATGATGATGAGTCAGTACAAGAGGGGGACTGACACAACGGGTTTAGGCTTTGCTTTAGGTGAGAAGGGTGACAATGTATCTGGCAAGGTTGGTGAACATAGTGGTTTGAGCATGAGTGAGAAACCCACCAATCCTCCCAAGCTCATCAAGATAAACCCACCTAAGCCCTCTGAGCCTACCAAGCCCATTGTGAGGGATGGAGTGATTGATGAGAATCCCAAAGCTCCACCTCAGAAACAAGTGTGGATTCTAAAACCTAATCACCTCAGGAACCCACTTGACACTCTGCCAAACATCTCTGATAAGCCCCTTCCTAAGGCTAAACCACCTCCAAGAGTGAACCATGTCCACAACAGAGTAAGTCACCCACAACCCAAGAGAGAATTGTACCACTGTGAGTATTGCAAGAGGGATGGTCACTTGTTTGATCTCTACTTTAGGAGGAAGAGAGATGAGAGGCGTAAGTTTGAGCTTTCACACCAGAACATGCATCGCCCATTTCATGGCATGCATGCCTCACCTGCTCAGAGGAGCAATGCTAGACCTAGAGGTGCAAGACCTCAGGGTGCTAGGCCTTAGTTTGTGAGACCACGTGATGGTCATGCCCGGCGGGGTCCAAGTCGTTCTCATTACGACTCTCGGTCCCGTGGCAGTGGCTCTCAGTCCTACACTTCTAACGGACCATGTTTTCTCTCCCGTGGTGATCGCTACTCTCCCATGGGACATGGCATGTATGGTGTTTTTCCAAACACTTTTCCAGGGCAAATGACACAGCACTGGTTTTCTCCTTAGTTTACTAACCCCAGTGTTGGATCGTTTGCTCATCCCATGTCTTTCTATTGATGCAACATGGAGGCTTGGAGAACATATGGCTTGTTGATTCTGGGTGTTCGCATCACATGACCAGAAATTCAAATTAGTTCTCCAGCCTCAGTCCCATGACTTCCAAGGAGTACACCACATTTGGGGACAATGGTAAGGGTAAGATCCTTTCTCGTGGGTCGGTAAGGCTCAATAAGAACTTTATGCTCAAGGATGTTGCTTTGGTTTTGAGTTTGCATTTCAATCTTCTTTCGGTTTCGTAACTCCTTAGAGATGGTTTTGAAGTGCGTTTTAAGCCGGGTCTTTCTCGCATACTTGATTTGCGTGGTGATCTTGTGTGTTCGATTGTACCTTTTGGGCTTTTCTTTTGTGTTGATTTTTCTCACTCTTTCGGCGTCTCTCGGTGTTTGGTGGCAGACACTTCTTCTGAGCTTTGGAAGTGGTATAGGAGGCTTGGTCATTTGAGCTTTGACTTGCTTACAAGGTTGAGCTTTCTTGATCTAATCCGAGGATTGCTTAAGCTAAAGTTTGAGAAGGACTTGGTCTGTTACCCGTGTCGTCATGGGAAGATGGTAGCCACTTCTCATTCCCCTATGAACCAAGTGATGACCAAACAACCCGGCAAGCTTCTTCATATGGACACTGTAGGTCCAGCTCGGGTTCAGTTGGATGGTGTGAAGTGGTACGTTCTTGTGATCGTGGACGACTTTTCTCGCTATTCTTGGGTCTTTTTCATGGAGTCCAAGGATGATGCATTTTCCCATGCGCGGGATTTGGTTCTTAGGCTGCAAAATGAACTTCCCAAGAATGCCATAAGAGCTACTCCCTCCGTTCCAAATTGTAGTTCATTTTGACTTTTTTGGTGCATGCATTTTGCTATGTATCTAGATAAATAATATGTCTAGATACATAACAAAATGCATGCACCAAAAAGTCAAAGTGAACTATAATTTGGAACAGAGGAAGTATATGCAGTGACAATGGCACTGAATTCAAGAACTCTCATTTTGAAGCCTTTTGCAAGTCTTTGGGTATCGAACATCAGTTTTCTTCACATTATGTGCCTCAGCAGAATGGGATTATTGAACACAAGAATCAGACCCTTGTGGAAATGGCCAGGACGATGCTCGATGAGCATAGGACTCCTAGGCGCTTTTGGGTCGAAGCAATCAACACAGCGTGCTATGTTTCAAATCGCATCTTCCTTCAAGCTTTTACAAAGAAAACTTCTTATGAGCTGCGGTTTGGGCATCTTCCTAAGGTGAGCTACTTTAGAGACTTTGGGTGTCGGTGCTTCATTCTCAAGCAAGGTAATCTCGATAAGTTTGAATCTTGGTCTTCTGATGGCATTTTTTCTCGGTTATGCTACTCACTCTCATGCATATAGAGTACTTAATCTTGAGACTAACCGAGTCATGGAGACTTGTGAAGTTACCTTAGATGAAACCATGCCTTGTTTCCCTCCTGTATTTGAGCGTGCAGGTGACCAGGAGATGGGTGAAAGCATCTTTGTGGAGGAGAAGCAGGACGATGCCGATTGGGGTGCTCCCAAGCCGACTCCACCGGCTGCCCCTGTCGACCCTGTGATGACTATGTCTGTTCGTGGCCCCGATCCTTCTTCTTCGACTTCATGGGGGCCGAACGACCAGTATCCCTCTCATGCCCCTGAGGGAGCTCCAGCTGCGGTTGAGGGGGAGGCTACTTCATCAAGGATAGCACCTGTACACATTCAGCATCGCCATCCTCCTGAGACCATGATCGGTAACCTCAACCAACGTGTCACTCACACCAAGTCTTATGAAATCTCTCATTTTGCACATTCTGCTTTTGTTGCCGATTTTGAGCCTGAAGATATTGGACACGCTTTATCTAACGCTGATGGGGTCAATGCCATGCATGAGGAGTTAGAGAACTTTGAGAGAAACCAAGTTTGGGTTCTAGTTCCTCCACCTCCACAATGTCATCCCATAGGTACCAAGTGGGTGTTTAAGAACAAGCAGAGTGAGGATGGAGTGATAGTTAGGAACAAGGCTAGGTTGGTTGCTTAGGGGTTTTGCCAGAAAGAGGGGATAGACTTTGAGAAAACCTTTGCTCCTGTTGCCCATTTAGAAGCCATTAGAATCCTTTTAGCCTTTGCAGTTTTGAAAGGGTTCAAGCTATATCAGATGGATGTCAAGAGTGTTTTTCTCAATGGGTACATAGAGGAGGAAGTATATGTGATACAACCCCCTAGCTTTGAAAATCCCAAGCACCCAGACTATGTCTACAAACTCCACAAAGCCTTGTATGGTCTCAAACAAGCCCCGAGAGCATGGTATGCTAGGTTGAAATCCTTTTTGCTTGGGAAGGGTTTTACCATGGGCTCTATTGATAAGACTTTGTTTCTCCTCAAGCAAGGCAAAGACATTCTCATCGTGCAGATATACGTGGATGATATAATCTTTGGTGGCTCTTCACATGCCCTTGTGGTAAGGTTTTCTAATTTGATGAGCAGGGAGTTCGAGATGAGCATGATGGGAGAGTTGACCTTCTTCCTCGGGTTGCAAATCAAGCAAACTCGAGAAAGGACGTTTGTGCACCAAGGCAAGTACACCAAGGACCTGCTGAAGAAGTTCGACATGGGCGAGGCCAAGCCTCTTTCGATGCCCATGGCGACTACCATTGCCTTGGATGAAGATGTTGAGGGAGAAGCCGTGGACCAGAAGGAGTACCGCGGCATGATCGGGTCATTGTTGTACCTAATGGCGACAAGACCGGACATTCAGTTTGCGGTCTGTCTTTGTGCGCGTTTTCAGTCTTCGCCGTGCACCTCTCATCGTCAAGCCGTCAAGCGAATCATGAGGTACCTTCGCTTTACTCCTGAGTTCGATCTTTGGTACTCGACTGCTTCCACTCTTTCTCTCTCGGGTTATTCAGATGCTGATTATGCTGGTTGTCGTACTGAGCGAAAATCTACTTTTGGTACTTGTCAGTTTTTGGGTTCTTCTCTAGTATCTTGGTCCTCTCGCAAGCAATCTTCTGTTGCCCAATCCACATGTGGGCTGAGTATGTTGTTACTGCTGCTTGCTGTTCACAGCTGCTTTGGATAGTTGCTACCTTGAGAGACTTTGGCTTAGAGTTCACTCGAGTGCCTCTTTTCTGTGACAGCACCAGTGCCATAAGTGTAGCCAAAAACCCAGTGCTTCATTCCAAAACCAAGCATATAGAGGTGAGATACCACTTCCTGAGAGACAACTATGAGAAGGACGCCATAGACTTGATTCACATCAGCACCGAGAACCAGAAAGCCGACATCTTCACCAAACCCCTCGACCAAACCCAGTTTGCACGCTTGCGAGGGGAGTTGGGAGTGTGCTTTCCTTTTTAGTTGAGGGTCACTTTGTATCTTGTACACTAGTTTTTGCCTTTCTTTTCGTTTTTGCTTTTGTATCATATTGCATTGCATATCATCATGTATCATATATCATGTGCTTAGCTTCACTTGTATAGCTTGTTGATTAAGATTATGCTCTTGTTGATATGGTCTATGGATACATGATGGCTATATAGCAGCTTAGGCTCCTTTTGATCATCTTGATACATGTTATGAGCTAAGCCTATTTTTGAAAATGCGAACATGCTTAAGACTTGATGAAACTTGGAAAACTGTTCACCCTTGAGATGGCAACTAGCATGTGTAGGATATGTTGAGATCCATGTGCTTTCATATGTATGCTTTAGTTGCTATGTCTCATGCTTCTTGAATCATACACTTAGCTCGGATCCTTGATATCTTTATGCTAAAACTTGATGTCTAAGCTAAGTTATGATGAAAATTCTTTGGAGTTGGATCTTTACTGTCCCACGGCAATGTCATGAGATTGCTTCTCATTCTTCCGAGTGAGATGAACTTGGGCATTGTAGTGCGAGTCCTCAACCACTCGTGATGAGACAGCTTCCCACTTGCACATAGGGATGAACTCGGCGTGGTTGCAAAACATGATAAAAATAACATAATTTTTCGGAGGACAGTTTTGATCCTCTCACATACACATGTCTAAAAATAACCTTGTAATCCGTTGTAAAACTCTGATTAATGTTGAAGCTACAAGTGTTAAGTGCTTCCTTGAGACATGATGTATGATCGTTATATGGGGTAGTTCACTTTTGTATACATGAGTTAGCACTAGTTTGATCTCCTGCTTATATGTGCTATGTGCTATCCTCTTTGGTGAACACCTTTTATGAGATATGCTTAAAATTGGTCAAAATGCTTATGATTCATATTTTATTTCATTTGATCAATTTGAGCATTGGCCTTGTCTTGCGCCTGCTGTAATACATATGCCGTACCAACTTGAGCATATTTTTAATCCACTTGCTATACTCCTGAAGCTTTATACATTCGCATTGTGCATCTCATAGCATGATTTGAGGGGGGCTTCTTTTGTGAGAGCTTGATAGGCGCATTTGCCAACAAGGGGGAGAATGATTCCACAAATCCAGAGTGTGCATTCATATGCATTTGTGAGGTTGATGCACTTGTTAAGGGGGAGTTGCACATTTGCTTTGCTAGACGTATCGAGCCATTTGCCTCTGTCTTGAGGGTCTAGCTGCTTTCAGGTGCTTTGAGCTTGTTTTGCTTGGTTGCGTCGAGCCGTTGCCCATGTCTTTGGGAACCAAATTGTTGGTTTTGCTTTGCTCAATGTGAGTGACCCATTTTGAGTTTTTCTTTGGCTTTTGGTCACTTGAGTGGGTTTTCTCTGGCTTTGTGTTGGTGTTGACAATGCACTCATCAAGGAGGAGATTGTGAACACTTGGTTTTTACATAACCATTATGGAGCACCCTTGTGGTTGTGATGAGCTATGGTCAAAAGGCGGGCGGAGGTCCCGATGCAGACGGACGGCACGTGGCGGCATCGGGAAGATCGCTTCGGAGCGAGGCTACTGGTGAGGAGGCGCGGTGGCCGTCGGATCAGGAAAACTCAAGTTGGACCATAATGCCCCTGGCTATGTGGTTCTCTCTTAGAATATCTAGGGGTAGAAGTGGAATTGTGTAATAAGACTATAAATAAGAGGGACTGCCTCCACTCAATCTTTCACCAGTAGCAGTGGAATTGTGTAATAAGACTATAAATTCACTGGTGCATGAGTAGAGTGTTTTCACCAAAGGAAATCGTTTGATTCCTCACGAGCTCATAGATCGGGGTGGTTTTGTGTTCATAACGATTTCTAGGTCGTTCTTCACCCCCTCTCTCGATTTCTCCCTACTTTGAGGATAGCCTCTCCACTGCATGAGGAACAATCCCTCCAAATTTTGTTGCAGTTGGTTTTGATTCGAGAGAGATCAAGTTGATTATTGGGGAAGGTGATTTTTGGGTAATTTTCTAGGAGGCGCGGACAGTCTGGCCTTGTAGGCGCGGACAGTCCGGGCGTCGGGGTCAAGCCAGTGGCTTCCGGCCTGAACTGACTTTTGTCTGTATTCGCGGACAGTCCGGAGTCCCTACCGCGGACAGTCCGGACTCTGTCCAGTTCAGAACCGAGCTCTCGGCTTTTGTTTTTATTCGGAATTTTATACCCGCGGACAGTCCAGCTATAAGTCGCGGACAGTCCGCCGGTCACTGAATTTTTCCTGTCCAAAACCTGTTCCTGAAGTTCGAGTTTTCGGTGTTTGCCTCCGGACAGTCCGCCCTGTCATCACGGACAGCCCGCCGTTCAAACTCAGGGCACTGTCCGTACCTGTGGACAGTCCGCACCTGAGGAGCCGGACAGTCCGAGGCTCAGAACTTCGTGGTGTCCAGAACTTTTCCCGATCGGTTTGTTTTCTGGCACTTTGCCCACGGACAGTCCGCAGCCGGAACGTCATACAATCCGTAGTTGCCAGCACTGCGGACAGTCCTCAACCTGCCCGTACACCACGGACAGTCCGGACCAGACCCGCGGACAGTCCGCCTCTGCGCATTGAAGTTGTGTTCTTCCGGTTTGTGCCCATTTGTTCCTCGATCGTTCTTAGAGTTATTTCTTGGTTCTTGTGGTGACTCGCTGTGTTTCTAGGGAGCATCCACCCTCTCAATAGGGCGTGGTCACCACCGACTTGTGTATTTGCTTCTTGGAGTGTTTGTTGAGTCGAGGATCCGAAAGTTTGGAAAGAAATTTTGAGGCTCCCATTCACCCCCCCCCCCCCCTCTGATCGCCTATCCGGTCCTTCAGAAACTTATTATGTATCCATTTGATCTTTCCAAGTTTGCATTATATTATGAGATTGGTTTTAAATTATAGGCTGTAAAAGTTACTTTTATTTGCTCCCCCCACCCTTTATTATCCCTATTTCCATTTTCCCTATTTCCATTTTCCGAATGATTAGGATGTTAAAAGAGAAAAAACACTGCTGAATAAAACCTAAAGAAAATGTATCTTTTGTTGATAGTTCATCTTTAACTTACAACTATTAAGTTTGTCCTTTAACTTATGTCATAGTTGCTTTAAGTTATTCATGATAACTCTTTGGTGAAACTTTAGATCGTAAAAGTTAAGAGAAAGAGAAAGAGAATGCGTATGTACGTAATGGTGGAATGCTTCGGTGCATGCATTGCTAAATTGGGAAAGTGATGGGATTTGATTATTTTCTAAAATGGAAAAGTTGTGTCCGATGGTTCACCAATTCCCCTATCGGTGAACGTTCGCGAATTAGCGAGGCCCGACCCGAGACCCGAGAGCCGAGAGAACTCAGAAGCGAAGCCAAGAGAAGAGAAACCAAGCAATCCGCCCGCAATCCGCCCCATCCCCGGCTGGCCACGATGCTCGCGACCGCCGCGCCGCACCTCCAGGCGGCCGCGTGCCGCCTCTCTGTAGCGGCGCCCGTGAATCAGGGCTGCAGCAGCAGCGTCCGCCTCCCGCGCCGACGCCCCGGCGGCCGGTACGCATCGGTGCGCGCGGCGTCGCCGTCGGCGTCGGCGGCCGCCCCGCCTGCAAAGGAGGGGGCGGAGGACCTGGGGTTCCTGGAGATGTCGTCCGGGACGCGGCGACGGTACTACATGCTCGGGGGCAAGGGTGGGGTCGGGAAGACCAGCTGCGCCGCGTCACTGGCCGTGCGGTTCGCCAACGACGGCCACCCGACCCTCGTCGTCTCCACCGACCCCGCGCACTCGCTCAGCGATTCCTTCGCGCAGGTCGCTCATCCAGCTGAATGCCTCTGCATTTTGAGACATGCTTGATTCTCTGGAGTATCTTCTTGTTATTACTTAACTGCTTCATTTTGCTTCCTTGGCGTTTCAGGATTTGAGTGGTGGGACGCTCGTGCAGGTCGAGGGCCCTGATTCACCTCTGTTTGCGCTTGAGGTTAGGAACATCAGATTCTGAATAGTGACAAGGATATATGGAACATGCAGATCAACTGAGCAGTAGTATTGCAAATGCACCGTAGGTGTGGTGAAGTCATACGTTCACTGACTGTAACCACCCTTCATGTAAAAAAATCTATGCAGTAGTGTAAGTAATAGACTAATAGCTGTCGGTTTCCATAATATAAGCACACATGATATTGATTTAGTCCACAAGCAGCTTTGATCTTTGCAAGATGAAACTCTATGGCTGGTTGGCAGTTACTGCCATTATTAATTTCTCTTGGAAATTTTGCATTTCTGTTACCTCAAAACATTATTTTTATGAACGGTTACCGTCTTCTAACAGGGCTATACCAATGGAACTACAATAAGAGTGATGAGTTGACAACTTACAATGTTATAAATTCATTATGCCTAGAATAGATAATGCTTTAGCAGAAACAATACGCAAGTGCCCTACTATGAATGCCTAGAATAGATTGATGTGCTCGTTCTTATGTGTGACATGTTCATAGTTTTGGTGCAGATAAATCCTGAGAAGGCCCGGGAGGAGTTTCGGGCAGCAAGTCAACAAAATGGAGGGACTGGGGTAAAAGATTTCATGGATAGCGTGGGCCTTGGGATGCTTGCTGAGCAGGTGCATGATCATGTTTATGTATACTTGTGTTCAGTCATCTTAGGATCAGTGTAAAGCGCTTTTTTCCAGTTCAGTTCAGTATTTGGTTGGCTAATGCCATCTTTCAGTACAGCTTGGAGAGTTGAAATTGGGGGAGTTATTGGACACACCACCACCTGGTTTGGATGAAGCAATTGCAATTTCCAAGGTAAAAGGACATGTGCATAGCTTATGGTATCCCTGCTTCTCATTCTTCAGATTGTAGTTTCTGACCTCCATTTTGCGTGTCGCTCAGGTTATGCAATTTCTCGAAGCACAAGAATACAGCATGTTTAGCCGCATTGTATTTGACACTGCTCCCACGGTAATTGTTGTACCATTGTGTATCGAATGTTGAATCAAGATACCTAGTCACATTATCCGCTATTATTTGCTTCCTTTTTTCTCGAACTAATGTGCTTCCTTTTTTGACAGGGCCATACACTCCGGTTACTATCCTTGCCAGATTTCTTGGATGCGTCCATTGGGAGAATCTTGAAGGTATTTGTTAGCTCCCATGCCTTGCACAAGTATGCTATGATTTAAGGCCCTTAAATCTTTAATACACACTGATTGCTGAATGAAGAAAAAATATCCTGTAATCTTCCCATAATCCCCCTTATGTTATCCTGATGGCTCAACTTGTAGTGATTGCATATCCTTCTGATATGGTTTCCTTTGACTTATTTAATTTTGCCTTGGCACTGAGCTGTATTATTAACACATTCAGTTTGTGAAATTGGATAGCAGTATGTGCTTTTGTACATCAATGTGCTCAAAACATTCCTTATAGTTTGTTCATGTCAGTGTTAGCGAGCTCAACATTTTATTTTCCTTGGTGTTGATAAACACCATCATATTGAGCTTTGCCTTCTTTTTGCAGCTGAGGAGCAAGATTGCTTCTGCAACATCAGCTATTAAATCAGTATTTGGACAAGAGGTCCAACAGCAAGATGCAGTAGGTGTTCTGCCAAGTTCCTCTGAAATACAGTATATTTGTTTCTTCACTAGCAGTATATTTGTTTCTTCACTAGGCGTTCAAACCTTTAACTCATATTCCTCGTAAAGGCGAACAAATTAGAGCAACTCAGAGAAAGGATGGTCAAAGTAAGAGAGCTTTTCCGTGACACGGAATCAACAGAGTTTATAATTGTGACAATCCCAACGGTAACTATTGTGTTCTTAGCTCCCCACCCCCCTAGCATATGTACTTCCTTGAAGGTAATATTTTCCCGTTATTTTTTGCATTGGTATTTTTCAGGTGATGGCAATCAGTGAGTCATCAAGACTGCATTCTTCGTTGCAAAAGGAAAGTGTTCCTGTAAGGAGACTCATTGTGAACCAAGTTCTGCCACCTTCAACATCAGACTGTAAATTCTGTGCTATAAAAAGAAAGGTACAAATGATATGGCACTGACAGTTTAGATTTTCAATTAATAATATCTGGTTCTTGTAAAAACTATCAGCCTGCAGGAAAGTTTATGTATCTCATTTTCTTTCACACAGGATCAAACACGTGCATTGGATATGATAAGGAGTGATCCAGAGTTGATGGGTTTGAACATTATCCAAGCGCCTCTTGTGGACATGGAGATTAGAGGCGTTCCGGCTCTCAAGTTTTTGGGTGATATAGTTTGGAAGTAACTTCAGCTGTGGGAAACAGGATCACTTATAAGGGTGCTTAATTGGCCAATATCACTGTCAGCCTTGCCGTAAAAAAAATGTCACTGTTAGCCTGCTGCACAGTTGCACTGCTCTGCAACTAACAATCTCTGGGCTCATCTGGTATAAGCTTGAGAAGTTTGCGGCTACAATACAGCATAACATACCATACCCCCACGGCGGGGAGCGGAACAGGCCGGAAGAGCGTGGTGTCAGAGCGGGGGGGGGGGGGGGGGGGGGGGGGGGGGGGGGG
>CM041635.1:51886836-51906814 GCA_023333625.1 Bothriochloa decipiens | reverse complement strand
CCCCCCGCGCATTAAATCTGAGTAGAAAGCACCGAATTAGAGGGTTTCGCTGCACGGCTGCACTAGCGTTTGATAACATGTTACTCTGGGCAGAGATGTCAGTAGACTGGATTTAGCCCCAAAACGCTAATTGAACTGAAATGTTGTAATATTTGTCCGTTTATAGTTTTACATTTATCCCGATAGGTGCATCACTAGTGGCCTTTTGGTTTGACGACTTTGTAGAACTCTTCGTTTTTTCTACGTACAGTATGTGCCATGTGAAATTATTTTTCTTCCTCCCTCTACGTACAGTTCTGGTTTTGTCTGCCTTGCAATGATGCTTGGGTTTGGTACCCAAATTTTGGCTGCGCATTAATGTGATCTAACACAAAGAACAGTACTGTAAGAAAACACACTCGAGTGTGCCGGAACGTGTGTTTGGATTTCGTGCAGCATGCATCGTCGCGCCGCCCGTGCAGAGGCCGATGGAATCGAAAGGCATTTCTGCCTCGGGAGTCGGTTGAAAAAGCAATTATTTCCGGCTGCTAAAATGCAACTGGCCATTGCCTTGTCGTTGTATCGTCCAATCCGACTCCTGCCAAAATACGGACGTATATGGCTGCTCGTGAAAAAAAAAAAAAATCCGACTCCTGCATACGATTTTGATTACGGTACCGGCGATATAACCTACTAATGATCCACCGCTGCATTGTGTGGTTTTGATCATGGAAGCTGTTTTGATTTTGCAAAATATTGGAACGGATAGCTAGTCCAGCCTCCTGCCATCTTGTTAAGGTCCTAGGTAAAGCTAGACGAAAAACTCAAAGCTCGTTAGTTGGCTCAGCTTGACTTGATTAGTTAGGTTAATGAGCCGAGCTGAGTTAAGATTTTACCTGCATAGCTATAATGAGCTAACTCGAGTTGTTCATAAACCAAACGAGCCACACTCCCAAGAAAAAAAACATAACTTATACTAGTTTTGTTTCATATCTTATATTGATTGACGACTGATCTAGAGCCTTTGTTAATTTTGTATTTTTACTATTCTCAAACTTAATAAATGTAAATATTATTTTTTGTGTATTTTTCGTATCTAGTTCACGAGCTTAACGAGCCAGCTCGAGCTCATAAACGAACCGAGCCTTAGTCCTAAGGCCTGTCAGGATTCACTAGTACTAAAATTAGTAACAGCTAAATAGTAGTACTGGATCCAAACAAATCTACTAATAAATTTATTAATTATTAGTTAAAGGTTTTTTTCTGAAGGTAAATCAGTTAAAGGGCTACTCATTAATAGTTCTGTTAACAAGTAGGTGCTAATGATTTATATAGTTCTTCAACTCACATTCCAACCATCTATTAGCAGTCCTATTCAAAGAACCTCCTGCTATTAGTTAGCTAATTCTAAATTTTGATGTTATCATTCGTGCATGTAGGCGTGTAGCCACATGTAGGCAAAGATCAAGAGATTCCATTTTAAAGCTTGCATTGGACAAGGAACTACTCCGTAGGAGTTAGGACTCTCGGATTGGCCGGATTAGACCTCTCACAGCATCATGATAGCATATGACGCATTAAATGCTACGGCATACAATAGCACAACGTTTCTAGGAGTTCACGCCGCCTTCCACTTCTCTTTCTTACGACCCTACGTGGCCATCTACTGTGAGCAACAACAATACTTCCTCTCTTCTTGCTAGGAATTATTTCTCTCTTCTCTAAATTCTTTCATTTATTAATGTTTTAGGAATGAAAGGGTATAACCCCCTTCGTTCTTGAATAAAACAATTTCTCGAATTATCTTAAGTGAACTTTTTATTGACTGAATTTATAACAAAAGGTCCAAATATTTATGACACCAAATGAGCACATCAAATTGAAGTGCTCATATCTCACCTGCACTAGCTAGCATACTGATGCTCTACAATTTTGCAAGAATTTATGTCTTTCTTCGTTGTCTTTCTTCGTTGGTCTCCATGTGCAACTTCGCAGGCTATATGTTATATGTGTTATTTGTTTATTGCCAACCCAAGTATAGCAATTATGGAGGATCATATGTGTCATTTGTTTTCATATAATAATGCAATCTGGAATCTCTAGTATATTTTGTATTTTAGGAAAGAGATAGTACTAGAAAAAAAATAGAAGAAACATCTATATATTCCTGCAAGGCAACTCCTTGTGCCTTCTTTTCACCTGATAATCGTCATTCCTCCAGGGAAAAAGATAAATATATTTCAGGATACAGCCGGACTTTTCCCTAATATATATAATAGTCGCTCCATTAAGGGGGAAAAGATAAATGAGCAAGAGCAAGTCTTATCTTTGTTATGTATGCTATTTTTAGAATTTTTCATGCAAAAATTAAGCTCCAACACCTTTGTTATCTTATTTTATAAAATAGCGAGTTAGATATTTTAAAAATCTCACACGTTAAATATAGCTTGCATGTGCCACTAGCCATATAGCCTAGCCATACTAGAAAGGCTATTGGTGCTTTATGTTTTTTTTATAGAGTTTTCTATTTTCGAGGTTGGCTAAATTATAGGTTTAGCTAACTACCAATTTTTTTGGAGTTGCTCTAACTGAGCAAGTGTTCTATCTAGATTCTAGAGAATCCTCACAGTTGCTCACTAGACCCTGTTTGGATCAATGGATTTTCAAAGGAATTTTGAACGAATAGATTCCAAAGAAAAGGAAACCTATCATGGTGTTTGGAACAAAGAAAAGTTGAATTATACTTTCCAAAAGAAAGGAAACCATAGTGGTGCAAAACATAGGAAATAATACATCCAAGGGAAATAATTATTGTTCTCTCTTGCTTGTTGTGCTTGTTCATATTCCTGTACTATTTTCCCCTTCATTCCAAACAGCTCAAGTACATATTCTTGTGTTTTGAAATCCTAGTTCACTATTCACTCTATCTCATTCATGCATTTTTTTTCCTATTCCTCTACTTTGGATTCATTTTTTGTTTATAATTTTGGTGTCCACAGTAGATGCACTGCATCTAGCTGACGTCAGATGTGAGAGAGCAAGAGTTAGGCTTCAAAAACGGGCATGTGTTGGGAACTGTAAAGTTTCTAATAATGACATTGCCATATGAAAAGAGAGTGACCGGCGACATTGGCATTGTACTTCTCACTACGCATACACGAAAGCATCCTCTTCCTGGTAGCATCCCTACTACTCTACTTCGTTGCATAGCCTTGAACTTCCTTCCTTCGCCAATGGGAGATCGTTTGTACGAGGAAGATGAGTGGTACTTCCAGTTTCAGGATTTCAGGTACACAATTTTTCCCTGCGAAGAACATTAGTAAGGATTTTTCTCTCTCTGTTTGATCGAATGCTACTCTCTTCCTGTCATGTGCAGTACTTTCCAGTCACGCTCAAGTGCAGGTGATTACCTGCTGGAGGAGGAATCATTCTCAGCTCATCGTTTCTGTGCCACCAGTACTTGTTCAGAGAGCAGCTTCTCTCAAGGTACATCGACACTTTGTTAGAAGGATGCACGCAAGCAAGCAAGGATTGCAGATTTTCTTGAGTTCATGTTCTTTCTTCTTTGAACGCAGATGGGCTTGGCGACCTGTATGATGTTGACTTCCCGAGTTTCTGGGCTCAGATAGAGGAGCACGACGCGCATCGCAAGAGCAAAGAAGGCGTCTGCGAGAAGGCCCTGATCGAATCTGCCAATGTGCAGACAGTCACAGAGATACCACAAAGACGTCGGGCCGGTGGGTCGGAGGAGGAGAAGGAACTGACTTTGGAGCAGGTGTCGCCGCACTTCTCCGTTCCGATCAAGCAGGCGGCGCGGGAGCTCAACGTGGGGCTCACCGTCCTGAAGAAGCGATGCAGGAAGCTCGGCATCCCGCGCTGGCCACACCGGAAGGTGAAGAGCCTGCAGAAGCTCATCGACAACGTCCAGGTCTCTGCTTCAATTCTCTCGCTCTAGCACTAGCTTCAAGTTCTTTTCGACTAGTAGTAGATTTTCTCTGCAATCTTCATGAACTGACAAGAATGGACCGCGCGTCTTGCAGGGGCTAGGGAAGGATAATGCACAAGAGAACGAGCATCTGACCAGGAGCCTGGTGGAATTCCTGGAGCAGACGATGAAGCTGCTCGGCGAGAGGCCCGATGTGATGCTGGATCAGAGGATGATAGAGCTCAGTCAGGTGTGCTTCAAAGAGAATAATGCACAAGAGGATGGGCATCTGACCAGAAGAGTGGTGGAATTCCTGCAGCTGACCAAGAAGCTGATCGAGGAGAGGCCCGATGTGATGCTCGATCAGAGGACGAAGCACCTCAGGCAGGTGTGCTTCAAGGAGAGCTTCAAGAGGAAGCGCCTCATTGACGGCCATGCCACCTGCTGAAGGATGCCTCTGCATGCCGATTTGGTCCCTGAATTTTGTGCAGGTGCAGGTCAGATCACATAGGAATTTTGTCTGATGGCAATGCCTCGTCAGTATTGCAGTGTAATTTGCAGTAATGTTAGCCATAGTGTGTTGACCTTCAGATTAGGCATGCCAGTGAGCAGTAAGCTAAATAGGGCAGCAATCAGCCGTCTCGTAGTGTAATTAGCAGTAGGGTATGGTGTAGTTGTGTAGTATGATGACCTTAAGATCAGGCTTGTCATTGGGCAGTAAGTTAACTAGACAGCAGTTGAATCATTTTGAGGGTACCATAGCAAAGCCTGAGGCTTGCCATTGTCTCTTTTTGCCATCCTCCCTGTTCGGATTTTAGAATAGTTCTGCCATGAGTTCTGTATGAGAACTGCTAGACGAGCAGTGCAACAGTTTTTGATGAAACAGCAGTGCAACAGTTCCATTCATTTGCTTTCTTGCAAGAGTTCAGAAACTAAAGATACAGGGACCGAACGGGGAAATTTTATTCTTATTATGTCTTGATCTATTATACATTCATTCACGTCGAAGTTTGCCGTCGTCAGCAATCCAATCGATGAACTGCTCCGAGTTCTCAACATCATCAGATGCATACGTTGCAGGATCGTTCGATACAAACAGGCAGCACTTTGATCTACTTGCTGCACTTGCACAACCTCTCTTTCTTCCTCTCCGTGCCCACTGCCCACGCAAGTTGGCCTAAATTAACCGGG
This sequence comes from Bothriochloa decipiens, assembly GCA_023333625.1. Taxonomy (NCBI): domain Eukaryota; kingdom Viridiplantae; phylum Streptophyta; class Magnoliopsida; order Poales; family Poaceae; genus Bothriochloa; species Bothriochloa decipiens. The sequence continues at coordinate 51,901,719 of CM041635.1, read as the reverse complement.
TTGATCAGCCGCAAATCTCTACTAATACACCGATCAGCTGCGACTCGAACGAGCACCTCAATTCGACGACGACGGTGACAACGTCGTAGGCGGCGTCACAAGGTGACCTTCTCCATCTCCCGGCGCAGCGCGGTGGCCCTGACGAGGCTGCCGATGGTGTTGACGGCGAGCTTGATGTCGTCGAGCGGGTTGCCCGGCACGACGCGCTTGTAGAGGTAGCTGTCGAAGGTCATCTTTTGCACGTAGTCGTCGGCGCACATCTCCACGAACGCCTCCCGGGCCGCGTTGGAGCGGTAGAACACCTTCTGCAGGATGTCCAGCACCTTGTACGTGGGCCAGTAGAGGCGGTCGAACTCGGCCAGGTACTTGCGCAGGTCGCTCTCCTCCACCATCCGCGTCCCGTTGGCGGACCCCGCCACGATGGCCTCGGCGCACATCCGCCCGCTCTTCGCCGCGAAGTAGATGCCCTCGCCGGAGCACTTGGTCACGTACCCCGCCGCGTCGCCCACCAGCGTCACGCGCCCGGACACCCTGCATTTTATTTGTTGCCCAATTAGTCAGTCATATGTCCGGCGACTGCATGCCATTCTTGCACCGAGAAGAGGAACTGATCATGGTACCTCTTGGGCCTGGGGTGCTCGGGGATGGGATGCGCCTCGACGCGGATGATCTTGCCGCCCTCGATCTTGTCCTTGGCGCGGAGGCACGTGGCGGCCTGGAACTTCTTGATGTCGGCCTTGTGCGTGACGGTGCCGGTGCCGACGGCAACGTGGTCGCACTTGGGGAACACCCAGCCGTAGAAGTCCGGCGAGACGTCGTCGCCGACGTACATCTCCGCGCGCTCCTCATAGTACAGCATCTTGTCGTCGGGGATCTTGACGCGCTCCTGGAACGCGATGGCGTACTCGTAGTCGCCGGCGCCCATGTCCTTGGCCACGCGGGAGTTGGCGCCGTCCGCGCCCACGATCGCGTCCACCTCGAACGACCGCTTCTCGCCACCCACCTTGCCGTTGCTGCTGTCGTAGTGGTTGTAGTGCACCACGTACGAGCCGTTCGGCTCCTTGGGCGCCTCGAACCTGACCAAAACAATCAGATATATAGATCAAGTGTCACCGCGCGCGTTCACTTCTGACATTCGAGATTTCAGAGTTGGCCTTTTGAAGCATTCAGGTCCATTTTTTTTGGATATGTTATATGAACTTTTGATTCATTCGATTTGAATCGAATTCAATGGAGGTCAATTTGAGGGTCCTAAAAACGCATGCACACGCTAAGATCAAACGCGGCTTGATCAAGTCTAAGTTTGTGCACGCATGTCAGTTTAGGATCAAATTATGCATGCATAAATTAAGATCTCAAATTAAGCATGCACAAGTTAAGTTTGCAAGTCTCAATTTGTGCATGCATGCATGTCAGTCTAATTTGATCTTAAACTGACACGCATGCACAAATTAAGATCAAATATCCACCCAGGAAAGTAAAATCGATCTATACTAGTAGGTACAAGCGGAATGCAGCTCAAATGCCGCCAATATCAGTGCACGAGTATGAATGACAGCATTCGCTTCAAATTTCCTGTTGGGTTTTCCGTTTATATACCTTAGGAAGAGGCCGTTGACGACCTCCGCGCCGGCGGACTGTGCCCGTGAGCGGAGGTAGGCGTCGAGCACCTCGCGCCTGACCATCCCGATGTACTCGTGGGGCGCGAGCGTGCGGCCGATGTCGACGGCGACGTTGGACGGCGAGATCATCTTCATCTTCCGCACCTTGCGGTCGACGAGGTCGAGCGGCAGGTCGAACTCCGACACCATGCACAGCGGGATGGCGCCGCCGCAGGGCTTGCAGTTGTCCATCTTCCGCTCGATCAGCACCGTCTCCACGCCGCCCTTCGCCAGCGCCTCCGCCGCCGCGCCGCCCGCGGGGCCGCCTCCCACCACCGCCACCCGCAGCCGCCGCCCGCTCGGCAGCTTCGGGCTCGACGCCGCCGCGCGCGTCACCACCATCCGCTCCCGCCGGCTGGCCCCCGCCGGCCGAGCCCGGCACGAGGACGGCAGTGCCACGGCGGAGGAGAGGGAGGTCATTGTTGCCGGGATTCTTGGCTAACGGACTCGCCTTTGGGAGGGGGATCTTTCGTTTGAGCTCGACGTGCTCGAGTGCGGGCGCCGAGCGGAAGATAGTAGCGAAGTGAGAGCGGATACTTGGATAGGATGAGGAGAGATTGCGGTATATGCTGGCCGTTTGATCGAGAAATTGGACGGTCTGGATCGTGTAAGGATCAGGTTTTGTTTGTTTCCGCATTTTTATTATTGGATCCGGGCGTGTGGTCGAGCTGTGTGCCAAGTCACATAAGCGGTGAACTCTTGGACCCTTCTGCGGAGAATATGGGTGGTGCGCTGCCACGTACTGTTTGTAGATCTTTCACCGAGGCCGTGCCAATTTTTATTAAAAAAAAAAGATCTACAGCAGGATTAGATTAGCCCGGGCAACCATCAAAGGTTTGTCGTGCAGTTACCTTTTCATCGATATATAATGCACAATTTTTATATTGGATTAAGATTAATTGTGTAAATAGATGGATATAATATAAAAATTATCCATATTTATAACTCTTATAAAGTAACAACGCTACTTGACATGTTACGTGTTTATCTAAGCAGTCTACTGTCACCTCACTATTTATTTCTCTTGACATACAAACGTCCACCTAAGCTGTCCATTATCATTTACAATTAAAATTCACTAGCATAAAATTTATGATATTCACATCAGTGAGACAAATCATTAATTTAACCCATTTATATTCCCCCTTCGTGCCCACGACAACGCGCTCAGAATCCTCCTAGTTATGTATATATTGATGTGACTCGATAAGATACTTTAGTGTGCTTCTTCATACGATGCGCCGATGGGCCACGATTATGGTGAAGAAAAGAGTACTTCGTTTGAGTATTGGCACTAATCTCATATAGTGTGCATTTGCATGATTAAAAATTTGTTGAATCATCGCATGTGTTAGAATGGTTCAAGTTACATACTCAATGTATGCTTGGTTCAAAGGACTGAGACAAAGATAGTTGTAATGCCTTATGAAGTGATGTTGACAAAAAAAATATCATATGAAGACAATGAGGACTCAAGGTGTTCACGGTTGTATCCTTCGAATTTCGATGTTGAGTATAGATATGTCATAAATCAAAGGGTTGCAACATGTATAGTTAGACAAATCTCAAGTGCTCAAACTAATGGAACCTCGAGTGCTAACTTGAGAGAATCACATGACACAACACTCTTGAACTTGTTGATCTTGGGGCTTAAACCCTAGAATGTCTTATGTCATCAAAATCAAAGTTTGGAGTTAGGAGTTGTGGATATTCAACGGTTCACTGAAATTTTATGGCGAGGAGGTTCCATGCATAGGTGCAGAAGCTCCACAATCTTCAAGTCATAACAACTAGTTTTATAGCTCTAACTGCTAATTTTCGGGGTGGGTATATATACCCATCCCACGCCCCTTGGAGGTGTTGCTGGTGTTCTTGTGGTTGCTAAACCCTTGCAAAGCCTCGTGAGACTTTTCGTAGCTCCGCTCTGTTTGTGAGAGTGAGTGATTAGTATGAGATTAAGTGTTGGGTTGTGAGATTTGGTGGTAGGGAACAACTAATTAAGATCAAACCAAACATTGAGCACTTACTCGAGGAGAAACCTCCTAGACATATAGGTGTCACCTTGCGAGCTCCGGTTGACCAAGGAAAAGTTTGTAAGGCATGCGATCTTGCCTCTCGCAAGAGAAAAGATCATCTAGTGAAGGCGAGAGAATAGTGGTCAAGAGAGACCCGACACGAGCATAACCACAGTTTTGTGAGTTGCTCACAACCACCACAACATAGACACATGATTAAGTGAAAACCCCAACTTCAGTGAAACAAGTATCTTATAACTTTTGTGTTCTGAATTATAATATTTGTTTTCCACTCGGTCCTTAGTTGTGTGTATTTGTGAGTGCAGGTACTTCGTAAGCTTGCTAGTACTGGATATATCCAAACACATCTACACGTTTGGTTTGAGCTTGATCTCTATACATGTTTGGTTTCAGCTTGATTTTTAGAGAAAAAGTTGATCTCTATACTTTCGTCACATACATCTATCCGGTTGAGGTATCGCTGCAACTAGCAGCATTTCATACTCCCTTCGCCCCTGAAATCATGTAAACGTGGCATTCAAAACATGTCTCAAAAATATGAAAAGTTGAGCTGTGATCAGCTGTATATGGGACCTATACCGAATAGTATAAAAAACATTAGAAACCGCCAGTGATTGTCATCCACACAATCGGGTGCGGCCTCATGCGCCTAAAAAAATGTTTTCCTCGAAAAAGAAGGGAGCTCACCAGCCAACACCGCTGCCCCTTCTCACGCCCCCTCCCCCGAGATCCAGATCGAAAAAACTTGACACGCGCTCGCTCACTCGCCATCATCCAGATCCATGACAGGCTCAACCTCCATCCCTTCGCTCTCCTGCCCCGGTAGTCCTTGTTCATCTCCGATCCCCTCCAGTCCCTTTGTGCGCAGGCAGGTGCCGCAACATGCGCCCCCGGCGCATGGGGGCACAAAGCTAGGCAGCGGCTGCGATGTCGGAAGCTGCGCATGGTGCCCGTCCCTTCAAGATTCGCCTCCTCATCAATGGGATGCGCGAAGCTTGGTGCCTCCTCATCCGTGACAAGCTAATCTGCGCCGGCGGCTACATCTGCGACGCCGTCGTGTGGGTGGTTAGTGTCGAGGTGGATCTGTGGATGGCGACCTCCCTGCGGGCATGGATCTCACTGCAAAGGTGGAGCTGGCTGCTGAGATTTCTCCAGATGTCAGGATCTAGGTGAGTGATAATCAAATGATCTTTACGTATTGCCCAACTGCTATGTGCTTTTGTCATTCAAACAAGCCAAAATATATGTACCAATGCTAATTCATTGTGTCAATGATACAATTAGAATACTCAATTCAGAGGGAGCCGACAATAACTCTTGGTCAATTTATTTGTGGCTTCTTATTGACCTTAATAGGTGTCTCAACTTAGCATGTTCAGTTGTGCTTTTAGGTCATACAAAATAAAGGAGGCAAGCGTATTGATATTATAAAAAAGGTCTTAACATTATATTGTCATGCGGTACCACATTTATATTACACCACCATGACTATATACTACATAATCCTTTACATTGACTCAGTTTTACACTACAGCACCTAGACAATATACACCCACTACATTGCGCATACAGTACCACATTTATATTACATTGCCATGACTATACTACATATTGTAATCCTAAAGCATCTAGGTACTCAGGGACTCCATCACACTCTCATATAGTTGGCGATCACAATTCAAAGATCATGAAAGGAGGCCTAGAGCCTCTAGCCTTTCTTTATTCATGTGAGGGATCTTGTATTTGTTCCCTCTAGCCTTCATCACCTCAATCAAGCATCCTTGCAATGTGAGGAAGACATTTCTCAGATCATTTATGTCATAATTCCTAAATGCATTCTCGACATTTGCAATCAATTCATCCAAATTTCTAGATGTTGTTGCATTTGTCTTTGACTGCAGAGAATTAAAAAATCCTAGATCCAAGATATTCATATCAGGGGAATTAGGAGGTTGGTTGATGAGATGGATGTCAAACGTAGTTGTGGCTGCTGCTCTTTTAAAGTCTTCATCATCAACCGGGACAAGAGTTCTACAATTATCCTGTTGAATATAAATTGTTCTTCCCAAATCTTCTCGTGGCCATCGGGTTTTGATTTCACATAGGACTTTAGTAATCAGGTACGATCTCATAGTATCCCTATAAACCGTCATGGTCTTGGTGATGGGTGTCCCCCTTGGTCTGTTACCACTTCTCCTTTTAGCGGGTTCCTGCGCATAGTGGCACAGAAGTTACCTTTGTGAACACATACCATAAACTAATTCATATGAAACATGTAGGTTTGGCTACCTTTCTTACAAAAGGCCAAATGCCTATCTTGCCATCAAATGTGCAATTACCTTCATCGTCATACCGAGGCTTAGCAACTACAGTTAAGAACATCACCTTTCCAATGCTATTCTTGTTGCGGACAGTCCTATGTGGGTCTTCCTCATCTGGATGCAAGTAATAGGTGATACCCTTCTTTGTGGTGTTGTACCACTTCTCATCAAGGTGGATGATGTTGTCCATTTCAAGAAACTTTGGTTCAGTTTGCAATGTGCTTGGATCTAGCATTTTTATACACCACAACAATCTTTCCTTTTTGTTCGCTTGCATTAAATATGGCTTTATTGTGTTAGAGTGTCGTCTTAAGAGTCCTTGTTTGAAAAGTCTATGTATTGTGCTTTTGTTGGAATCTAGAGCTTCAGCCAGAGATCTTAGAGTCATCCTTCTACGCAGTGGAATTGTTGGAACTTTTGATAGGTCAACTTGAGCCCTTTTTCGGCTAGAATTCTTGGGCTTTCGAGAACTGATATCAATTGGTATTCCATTAGCACGACATTCCATTGCACGTTTCTAGATCCGCCACACCGCTAATGGATGGACATTGAACAATTCTGCAACCTTTTTTGTACTATTTTTCTTTAGTTTTTCGTTGACACTTTTCTCAAGTAAAGCTTCATATATTTGTTGCCTTTGAGTTGGAGTCAGATCTTTTGACCTGCTGTGAACATTTGCAGTTGCATTTCCATGTTCGGTGGTTGAGCCATCTGTGGCCTGATGGTTGAAGACACTGTCCACTTCATCCATGTACATGTCATACATGTGCATGTCCTCCTCCATGGCAGCAAAGAAGGAATAATTGACTGCAAAGCAAATCACAATGGTAATTGGTTAGTGCATATTGGCCATTCACATAATTTGTTCATAGAAGAACAGCAAAGTTTAGTGATCATACTCTCTTGCATTTCTTCATATTGGTCCGAACCTTGTAAATAGAGATTAAAATCATCTTGTTGATCAGGAACAGCAAAGGCGACATCCCCATCTGCTTGTTGTTCAGTAGGATGCACATTTAAGTCTGCTATGGCCTCTGCATCTGCTTGGTGTTCATCATTAGTAGGCTGCATGTTGAGGTCAGGTATGACCTCTCCAATTGCTTGGTGTGCATGATCAGTAGGCCGCATGTTGAGATGAGGTATGGCCTCTCAAATTGCTTGGTGTTCATCTTCAGCATGCACTACAGCCAGGAAATCACAAATGTATATACCAATTTCATTGTTGTACTCATAACAAAGATAGAGATGAAATCTTAACAAATAAAAGAACTTACTTGAACTGATTTCTTCATTTTGCCCTCTAGGAATGTCACCTCCAACAAGTTGTTCCTCTTCTAGTGGCTCCTTATTCAGGTTTGGTAAGGCACGATGGATTAGGAATGGTAGTTCACCTGGTGTCTCCTGATTGATGTTTGTGAAGACCTCTCCTTGATCTGGTGGTTCTGAGTTGAGATAAAACCCCATGGGGTGCTGAAGCACTGTACGTCGTGGGCAGCAAATGAAAGATGAAATGAGGAAGAGTTAGCTGGTAGCTTGCTTTTATAGTCTGTATAAGTAGCGGGAACTGAAAATTTGAAATGAATGGTTGTGTTTTTTTTGCTACAATTGGCTGTGTATATCGTGTGCATGTTTGAAATCTGTGGCTGTTGTTGGCCCATGTCAGGTTGATTGGCTGAATAAAAATGTTTTATGCTAGTGAAGAATTCTCTAAATACGGTGACTCACTCTACGGAACAGCCTAAAATAAAAAAAGACAGGGGCACATGTATAATTTTACATCTCTGCTGATTTTAGGCCTCGTTTAGTTACCAAATTTGGTGGACAAAATTTATATAGTAAATGTCCCGTCATACTGTAGTAATTTTATTTTTATTTGGTAATAATTGTCCAAATATTAATTAATTAGGCTTAAAATGTTCGTCTCGTAAAGTACAACAAAACTGTGCAATTAATTTTTTATTTTATCTATATTTAATACTTCATATATATACCGATATTTTAATGTGACGAGGAATAAAAATTCTGTATAGTAAATTTTAGATACTAATTTTAATATCTAAACAAGGCCTTAGCTTGAAAACCGAGAATCACGTAGGGAGTACATCCACACGGATAGCACGCCGGACACGCAACTTGCTCACACGCCCTCCTGTCAGTCAGAAACGACCGAGTAACGAATCTCTATCAGGCTCTCGGCCATGGACCAATAGCGCACACCCGTTACTCCACGTGGTGCACACAATGGCGAACCCTGGCCCGCAGGTCAATCACCCAACGAGTCAAAACAAACCATTTTTTGGAGAAAATTTATCTCCACCCAAAATGCAAAAACCACACCAACGTGCGTTCCCTCCGTCCCTGCTCGCTCTGTCGTCTTCGTCCTCCCCGTACGCGCCCTCGCTCTCCTTCTCCCCTTTCTCCATCCACTAGACTTGCCACTCGATCGGCTCATTCGTGGCCTCCAGATCCTCCTGCTCCCCGGGGGCCCATCATCCACACCCGCCTCAAAAACTCGCGCAGATCTCCCCTGCTGCTTCAATTCCCCTCGTGCGCCGCGCAGCTCGCCATACGCGTTCCCAGGCTCTCATTTCCTGGTACTGGTACAAGCGGAAGCAGCAGCAGCAGTAGCAGCAGTAGCGTGAGAGCCACATCCCCATGTCGGCGGCAATCTCCTCATCGTCCTCGGCTTTCCTCCTCCTCGTCGCGTCCTCCTCGCCGCGGCGCAGGCGGGGCAGGGTGGGCGCTGCTGCTCTGCGCTCCTACGCCTACGGCTACAGCGGCGCGGAGCTGCAGTTGCATTGGGCGCGGCGGGGCCCGTCTCGTGATGCGGCGGCGGTAGCGCGCGCCGCAGCGGCGCCGGCCGGGGGTGAGGGCGAGGACGCCGCGGCGGCAGGGATGAGCTCCTCGTCCAAGGCGGTCGCCGTGCAGGGGGGCAGCAAGGCCAAGGTTTATACTCTTTATACTTGGAACTTTTAGCTTAATTTTTTCGCATAAAATAGTACTCCGTATAAAATTACTGTTGGGGATTTGTGCACGGTTTGCTCGTCAAATTCAGCAGCCACTCACCGTTTCTGACGGAAATGCGGCTTCACGTGCAGTTTTAGCCGTTCCTTTTTCCTGATCAAAGACCACATGTGACACACAGGCTTGAAATTAGAAACAACACTAGTACTGTATATTTTAGCTGCTGAATCGCTGAACTTTGCACTAGGTGCTTTGCTCAACTTCATTGGTGCTAAATTTCTGGCTGTCTCTCAAACCTGTTCACTCAGACTGTAGATTCTACTTCACCTTCCAAACCTGCGAAATCTGCGCCGAAGCTAAGTCAGAGCACTCCAAATCAAAACGGAGCTGTTGGGAGCAGCAGTGCTAGCAAATCCGCCGCGCCAGTGTCTGAACCCAAAGCTGAACCATCATCAGCTCCTGTCACCAAGACAGAAACCGAAGCCAGTGTGAAGGTTGAAGAGCCAAAACCCGCAGTGGACGATGCTAAACAGGTGGAAAGCATAGGCATCGCTGAACAGGTGGATGCTAAGGTGGACGCAGCTACTGATGCGGCGGAGAGTGCTGGCGATGACAGTGAGGACAAGGAACCTGGCCCTTTGGCTGGGCCTAATGTGATGAATATCATCGTGGTGGCTTCTGAATGTGCTCCTTTCTGCAAGACAGGTAGATTGCGTTTCTGCTGAGTTTCTCCATCCAAACTAAGCAATCGCTCTGACAACTACTATCGCATAGGTGGCCTTGGAGATGTTGTGGGTGCTTTGCCGAAGGCTTTGGCTAGGAGAGGACACCGTGTTATGGTATTCATCTCTTTCATTTTCATTATATTTATGTACTCTACTAGAGATATCAGATGCTGTTTCAGCTGCCATGCACCTGAATGCAGATTCTGAACTCTTGTCCCATGTGAAACATGGAAAAATAAGTTCACATAGTCGTACTTCTGTCACCTGAAGTTTTATGTCAGTGCTCTAGTATACTTCCACTAAAAAGGGAGGAAATTATAATTCATATGTGGTTAGAAAAGTAAAAGTAATTCAATTTTGTGTTCCAATACAGGTCGTGATACCAAGATATGGAGAGTATGCAGAAGCCCGGGATTTAGGTGTACGGAAACGTTACAGGGTAGCTGGACAGGTATGGAAAGAAATGGAAACAAAGTTTGTAGTGCTGGTCCTGTACTCCTGTATGGAAGAAAAAGATGAGAGACCTGAATTTTTTCCCTCTGATTTTCAGGATTCAGAAGTTACTTATTTTCACTCTTACATTGATGGAGTTGATTTTATTTTCATAGAAGCCCCTCCCTTCCGGCACCGGCACAATAATATTTATGGAGGAGAAAGATTGGTAAATACCAATTTTCAAGTGCCTTTTCTAACAGTAAAAAATTAAATTGGATTCCTGTCACATTTATCTAAACCATGTCTCTGTATTTAATCAACCGATGGCAGGATATTTTGAAGCGCATGATTTTGTTCTGCAAGGCCGCTGTTGAGGTACTGCTAACCATTGGTTTCTAAGCAATTCACAAAGAGAACTTGGACGTTAAAATATCGTATTGCTTACTGACCAATAAGAAGATAAATTCATTAATGGCAAACTTTGATAAGTCAACAGTGTCCAGGCCCCATACAATTGCACTTGTACAGTATGCACTCTACGCCATTTAGTTAATATGTTTTTATTCTATTTTTCCAAGCTGTCTATTCACTTCATTGAATAGTTTGTCAAAACAAACTTGATTTCTGCTCATGCCTGTTATAGTTTATTGTGGGCGAATAAATTTGCATTATCTTCCTTTTCAAATTTATTCTGAAACGCAGGTTCCATGGTATGCTCCATGTGGTGGTACCGTCTATGGTGATGGCAACTTAGTTTTCATTGCTAATGATTGGCATACCGCACTTCTGCCAGTCTATCTAAAGGCTTATTACCGGGACAATGGTTTAATGCAATATACTCGCTCTGTGCTCGTGATACACAACATTGCTCATCAGGTATTGCATCTTCTGCCTCTAGTTTTCTCTCATAATACTTAACCCATTAGTATACTTTATTTTGAAATCACATGTACTTATCTTGGATATCTTTGTTGGTATTTCTCCTGCAGAAGTTTTCTAGATTTATCTAGTCATATAAACTATTTTTTTGACCGAAGTCAGCAAGGGAAACCCCAGCCTATTTTTTTAAATTTTTTTAATAATGCAAACCTTTTTAAATTCGCTCCCACGGGGAGTCGAACCTAGGTCTGCTGGGTGCTACTCAGGTGCTCTAACCACTAGGCTAGAGGCCCTTTCACTAGTCATATAAACTATTGCATGACTCAACCTAAAAGCCTATTATGTTCTTAGTTTCTTCCAGTTGACTACTGATTTGAAACTCATATCTCGGGGAGGAATGTTATCCAAGTTACCCATATCTATGAAACTCATGTAAACTATGAATTTTTCTGAAAGGATAAAATGTGTTGGTATATGAGGAAATTTACCCATATCTCGGGGAGGAATGTTATCCAAGTGAGGAAATGTATTTGTGGTATATTCTTAGGAATACTTTTGCTGGATATGGTTTAGGCGTCAGTTTTTTGCTATTTTGAGGGATCGATTAGGTTCTTTTCTTTCCTATTTTCAGCATCAGTTCTTTGCTACTTTCAGGCAACAATTTGGTTCATTGTAACTTTCAGGTTTCATTTAGCTAGTTCTTATGGCAATGAATATGCTAGTAGTCTTAGTTCATGAAAGTTAACAGTCAATTTTGTGCTCAAGACTTAAATTATTGCGTAGATTTATGTATTTCAGTTAGCTTTTGCTCATTTGACACGACCAAAATGACTGATGCAGTTATGATCAATTTTCCTTTTGCCGCAGGGTCGTGGCCCTGTAGACGACTTCGTCAATTTTGACTTGCCTGAACACTACATCGATCACTTCAAACTGTACGACAATATCGGTGGGGAACACAGCAACGTTTTCGCCGCGGGGCTGAAGGCGGCGGACCAGGTGGTGACCGTCAGCAATGGCTACCTGTGGGAGCTGAAGACTTCGGAAGGCGGGTGGGGCCTCCACGACATCATAAACCAGAACGACTGGAAGCTGCAGGGCATCGTGAACGGCATCGACATGAGCGAGTGGAACCCCGCCGTGGACGTGCACCTCCACTCCGACGGCTACACCAACTACACGTTCGAGACGCTGGACACGGGCAAGCGGCAGTGCAAGGCCGCCCTGCAGCGGCAGCTGGGCCTGCAGGTCCGCGTCGACGTGCCAGTGATCGGGTTCATCGGGCGTCTGGACGGACAGAAGGGCGTGGACCTCATCGGCGACGCGATCCACTGGATCGCGGGGCAGGACGTGCAGCTGGTGATGCTGGGCACGGGGCGCCCCGACCTGGAGGACATGCTGCGGCGGTGCGAGGCTGAGCACAACGACAAGGTGCGCGCGTGGGTCGGGTTCTCGGTGCCCCTGGCGCACCGCATCACGGCGGGCGCGGACATCCTGCTGATGCCGTCGCGGTTCGAGCCGTGCGGGCTGAACCAGCTGTACGCGATGGCGTACGGGACCGTGCCCGTGGTGCACGCCGTGGGCGGGCTCCGGGACACGGTGGCGCCGTTCGACCCGTTCAACGACACCGGGCTCGGGTGGACGTTCGACCGCGCCGAGGCGAACCGGATGATCGACGCGCTCTCGCACTGCCTCAACACGTACCGGAACTACATGGAGAGCTGGCGCGGCCTGCAGGCGCGCGGCATGGCGCAGGACCTCAGCTGGGACCACGCCGCCGTGCTGTATGAGGACGTGCTCGTCAAGGCCAAGTACCAGTGGTGAGCGAGTCAATTGGCGATGCCGACACCGCCCCTCTTCTCGCGGGACATGGTATTTAGGCGGCTCTTCTCCCCCGGCTTTGATGCGTGCGGCTCATTTGCGCAACTGCGCGCCGGTGAGGGCCTTGGGAGTTGGGAATTTGGGCGGGCGCGATGATGCCACCGGCACCGGGCATCCGGGCGCGGGGTAGTATGAAAGCGACGGTGATGTATTTGAGCCACGGTGATGCCCTGTATTTGGTTCGTATAATCTACTAAATCACGTTGGGTCTGGTTCCAGGCAATGTAAAGTACTACTCCGTATTGAACTGTGGAGATGAGGTGCACGGCACTCCCACCGATAAATGGGAGTTGTTTGTTCATTGATATACTAAGTTTTTCACTCCAACGTAGTTGGTAACTACATGCCTATTTGCAGAGCTAATAATCCACTTAGATTCTCATGGGGGGAATGTAAGAATCACTTCTCCGTTTATGCTAAGAGCTAGGAATTAAAACATCCGCTCCTCACTACTCGCTCTTCAATCCCCCGTAAAAGTAGACTCCAGAATCCCGCACCCTCACAAGAAGTCAAGAACCAACTAGAATCACTCCGTCAAAAAAAAAATCAAAAGTGAAGCTCTATTAGAAAAGCCCTCAAAAAAGTAAAGCTCCACCAAACAAGCCCTTATGTCCATGGTTTGGAGTCTAGTGGTTTTGGACACACTGAACATGTTTAGTCTAGTGGTTTTGTTAAGGTATTCCGACTTAATATATGTCCATGGAGTCATCAAATTTCCAATTCTGCCCTCTCATATTTTTGACACTAAGGGCTTCGTTCAAGAGGAGAGGGCAAATTCACCTAGGGAACAGAAACTCTAACGGGAATTTTGTGGATGATCATATCCCCTTCCATGGTAGGGGAGATCAACCACGTCCCCTACTATTGTTTGGGTACAATCTAACTCTTGGGAGAAAGAGGCAACAGGTGTCAACGATGTCGATTGCTTGTATCGTGAACTCGGCAACACCTCTTTTTTCATCGTGAACGTGACGAGAATCTAGATAATAAGGCGGCAACGTATGGTGGATGGGGTTGTGAGGACAATGGTGTTGGTGCGTGCTAGTATGACCTCTTGTCTCATTCTAGCGCAAGAGGAAGCCATGCCCGAAAACAAGAGGTGGGGGAGGGTTACCCTAGGAAAAAAGGCTAGGGCCTTGTTTAGATTGCCTCTAAATTCCAAGTTTTTTCACTCTCTCTCCATCACATCAATTTTTGGAGTCATGCATGGAGCATTAAATGTAGGTAAAAAAATAACTAATTACACGGTTTAGTTTGAAATCACGAGATAAATCTTTTAAGCCTAGTTGGTCCACGATTGGACAATATTTGTCAAATATGACAAAAGAGTTACTATTCATCAGGTTGAAATTTTTGCAATCTAAACAAGGCCTAGGGTTAGTTTAGTGGAACAATTATTCTAATAACAACAATAAACATGAATAGTAATGAAGTAATTCGAAAGCACACAAGATGAAAGATATAGAGTTCATTAATAGTTTAGCTAATTGTTAGCTGAATGCCAACTAAGAATATCCTATTAGTTAGGCAATAGCAACTAATAGTTCACTAACTAATACTACTATAAACGGTTAGCTAGCTAACTATTCATAACCGATGGATTTAAACAGTCCATAGCATAAGAATTTAACAGGAAACTAGCGATGTAACCAATGGCACATGAACATGATAACAAGGGCGTGCTCCAATAATTGGCACACACTGAAAGATGCGCCTAAACACAAGTACAAAAGTGCGTGGCTGCTACGACTCGGAGTAGTTAAGCATCTATCCATCGCTGGGTGCACCAAACACGTTGATGCGAAGATGCGAGCGTCGTTAAATTGCTCGTAGGTCGTAGCTATCCCACACAGGCTGTCACATGCAATTCAACCGGACCCTGTCTCTAGCTCGGTCGATAATGCACAGAGTCACAGCCGAGCCAACCAACCGCACTGGCCATTGGATGCGGTCATTTTGGCTCGGTGCCCCGCTGCACAAA
>CM041635.1:51858546-51886826 GCA_023333625.1 Bothriochloa decipiens | reverse complement strand
TTGGATGCGGTCATTTTGGCTCGGTGCCCCGCTGCACAAAACTGGCCAGAGCGTCCAAAACCTAGACTAGTCTATCCAACAGGGCTCACATGGGCAACGTGTGACGAGGAAACCTTGTTGCCATTTCTCGTGCGCATGAAACCAGAGTAGGATTCCATCAAATATAGTACTACTACTCCAATGGTGCGCAGATGATGACAAACTGACATCTACTGTAAATAAATAAAGGTGCTCACTCTGGGTAACAACCACTGCAGTGAGCCCGGCCGGATGCGAGAGAGACCAGAGTCGTGTAGTACTCTAGATCTGATCATCTGACTCAGACGCACCTATTTAGTCAGTCCGATCTTGCAGTAGTAACTCTGCGGTTCTCCATGCCACAACCACCACCATTGCCTTTGCCTCCTCAAATAAACGAGCAGCGCCTGAACCTGAACTCTCAGGTGCGACGCCGCTGAACGCACGCAGCAGCAACCGGCAATGGAAGGTACGTGCACCAGTTTCTTTCTTGCTGGCAGGACAGGACAGTAGAATTTCGGCTACTTCCTAAGTACGTCTTTAATCTTTTCCCGCTGGCGCGCCGGTGGCAATGCAGCAGGTGGCCACGCGCTGCGCGCCGTCGTCGGTGACGTCGTCTTCTTGGGCGCGCACGGCCGGCTGTCGTTCCCGGCGACGATCGCCGCCTTCGTGGAGGCGCTGGTCCAAGCGTGGGCGGACGTCAGGGCCGGGCTGCTGGTGCCGCTGCTCCGCGCCGCGGTGGTGCTGTGCACGGCCATGTCGGTGATCGTGCTGGCCGAGAAGGTGTTCCTGGGCGCGGTCAGCTCCGTGATGAAGCTGCGGCGCCGGCGGCCGTGGCGCGTGTACAGGTGCGACCCCATCGCGCGGCCGGACAAGGACGAGGAGGCTGATGCCTCCCAGGCCTATCCCATGGTGCTCGTCCAGATCCCCATGTACAACGAGAAGGAGGTACATGCATTGTACTCTTTTGTCGCTGCCGCCTCTGTTCTTCCGGCCTCTGATGCTCAGGATAGATAGAGTGCTCTCGGTGAACTCTGACGGTTGTTCAGTCAGACTGTCAGACTGAGCTAATTGCTGATCCTCAAGCGCTTAAACAGCAGCATCTGAATCTCTTTGCTTAGTTTTTTAAGAGTTTGCTTTGCATTGAACCGATTAATCTTGCGTTACCAGTACGCTTCACTGGTCATAGCTCTGTTAAGGGTAAAAGTGGATCAGAATGCAGAACAAGAGATGTTTTGTCTTCAAATTTTCAGAGTAGGCACATCTCTGACATGAGCCTGAAACGCTTACGCAGGTGTACCAGCTATCAATAGGGGCAGCTTGCAGGCTCACATGGCCGGTAGATCGATTGATAGTGCAGGTGCTGGACGACTCCACCGACGCCGTGATCAAGGTGAGTGGGATCAGGCTTCGTTTTCACCTGCCACGGTCACTTTGAATACAGTACCTCCCAATTGCCACAAGAACCGGGAGCTGACAGGAATGCACGGCCCAATTGCCCTACAGTTGTATCTTGTTCCCTTTCTTTTGATTTCGAAGCATAATCCCGCAATTTGGCTGGGGCAGGAGCTGGTGAAGGGCGAGTGCGAGCGGTGGGCCGCGGAGGGGATCAACGTCAAGTACGAGACGCGCAAGGATAGGGCCGGGTACAAGGCCGGCAACCTCAAGGAAGGGATGCGCCACGCCTACGTGCGCGGCTGCGAGTTCGTCGCCATGTTCGACGCCGACTTCCAGCCGGCGCCGGACTTCCTCGTCAAGACCGTCCCGTTCCTCGTCCACAACCCCAGCCTCGCGCTCGTGCAGACGCGCTGGAAGTTCGGTGAGTCGTCAGTCTCTCTCTCTCTCTCTCAGGCAGCCAACAACAATGGCCATTTGCCGTTGTTTTGTTGAGGGGTAAGTGAACAGAAGCAACTGCGCTGCAACTGCAGCAGCGTCCAGAACCAGACAGATGCTGCTGTCTGTGTTTGGGCTTCAAGCAGGCCACAGAAAAGTTGCACTAGGCTTTGATTTTGTAGCCCATCTGCAATGTTGACCTTTCGGCTTCATCTAGTTACGTGGAAGTGAAAGGTTTTCTCAAAAAAAAGAAGTTGAAAGGAAAGTAGGTCCACAAGACCCAAAGCTTGTGTCCTGCTTTGTCTGACATCAAGATGTAATTCCATCTGCTGACAAAGCTTTTGTTTAAGCTGCCCTGTAGTGAATGCCAACGACTGCTTGCTGACGAGAATGCAAGAGATGTCCATGGACTACCATTTCAAGGTGGAGCAGGAAGCTGGCTCTTCCCTCTGCAACTTCTTTGGCTACAACGGTATCCTTGGGCGCAATTGTTCATGTCACGTTGCCAACTTCAGCAGTGTTCGAGATTTGAGAATGCTATTTATTCATGCACTTAGGAACTGCTGGAGTATGGAGAACGCAAGCGATTCTCGAGTCCGGGGGTTGGGAGGACCGAACTACTGCCGAGGACATGGACTTGGCACTCAGAGCAGGGCTCTTGGGCTGGGAGTTCGTTTACGTTGGAAGCATAAAGGTTCACACCTCTGACAAATGTATCCAAGATATTATTATGTCAGACAAAAGTTTATCAAACTGATCCGAGATTGCAATTTGCTTTCAGGTTAAGAGTGAGTTGCCAAGTACTCTCAAGGCGTACCGGTCCCAGCAGCACCGCTGGTCATGTGGGCCTGCCCTGCTGTTCAAGAAAATGTTCTGGGAAATTCTTGCTGCCAAGGTTAGTCTTGTACACCAACCTACTCCCTGACAAGCAGTGACTGACATAAAAATTTTGTCATATGATTATTTATCCATATGTTCTGTTGGTTTCCTGTGCAGAAAGTGTCAGTTTGGAAGAAGTTGTATATGATCTATGACTTCTTCATTGCCCGGAGGATCATAGGCACCTTTTTCACATTCTTCTTTTTCAGCGTCCTGATTCCTCTAAACATTCTATTACCAGAAGCCCAGATTCTTGTGTGGGAGCTGATCTATATCCCCACAGCTATCATTCTTCTCACCTCTGTTGGGACTCCAAGGTTAGCTTGGCGATGGTGGTTAGCTTTATTGAGTTTTATAGCTGCAAAACGTTATTTGAGAATATTGCATATCCTGAATTCCTAATGTGTTGCAGGTCGATCCATCTGATTATACTGTGGGTCTTATTTGAGAACGTAATGGCATTGCATCGGCTTAAAGCCATCTTGATAGGTTTTTTCGAAGCTGACAGGGCCAATGAATGGATTGTTACGCAAAAGCTGGGGAACTTGCAGAAGCTGAAATCGATTGCCAGTCTTACAGGGAACTACCGTCTCAAAGACAGGTAATTTCTTGAGGATAACATATTTAGCATATATGTACACCTCATTGTTTCAGAGCTTTGGGCCTTGGTGCTAACTTGCTATCCTGCTTCGTTTCAGGTTCCATTTCCTGGAGATATTTATCGGACTATTCCTTTTGGCCTCTGCGTGCATCGACTACTTCTACAGAGATGACTATTTTTACCTCTTTGTCCTTCCTCAATCGTTCATGTATTTCGCAATTGGATTCCAGTTCATTGGTCTCAGTGTCTCCGAAGACTGACCAATCGCAAGACACAACCGAAAGTTTTGGTTGCAATATTATGATTGCTCGGATGAAGGTCTTGTATTAGTGATCTACGTGTGCAATGAAGTAGAGATGTTATAATTCAATATAGGACAAGGCGATAAGCACATTGAGGTTGAGATGAATCTATTAATTCACTAGGTGCAGATAATTGCATCTGAAACCGGTTGATGTATCTGAAACACAGCCGGTGTATCTAGAATCTAGATATAAGAGTTGTGTACAGACGATCGGATCTTGCTGGTATGTTTGAAGGGAAAATATTCAACCACGTCTTCCATGTAATCATGAAAACCTCTAAAAAAATGTATACAATCTAAAAAACATATGAAAATAACAAAATTCATGAGTGGCTACAGTTACTGCTCAAAAGACATTGAAAGATTTTTTTTTTTTTTATTCCTGATTCCTGAACATGATGCGGAGTTTGGGGTGAGACGGGCCTGAAAGGGAAGGCCGGAAATCATCCGGTCCGGCCGAGGAAAGCCCGTGAACATGATGCGGAATTATGGATGAGATATGAGCCTGACAGGGAATGGCCCGTAAGGCCAGCACGTATGGCCCAAAAGATTTACTATATCCAAAATTCAACAAGCCTCAAACGTTCGTAACGGGCCTTTTGGGTGCGGAAAGACAGCCTTTGCGGCTTCTTGCCCATCGGTTCAGCGACTGCTCTTTTTTGCTCTTGTGACGTGACTATATGTGAGAGACACAAGAGTCAACACTCCTCATGGCTCTCGCCCATGCGGTCGTCGGCGAGTCCGATGCGGCGGTCGTCGGCGAGCCCGATGCGTTCGGCGGGCGCGTCCGGACCGGTGATGTGTTTTGCTTTGACCGAACCGAATCGAGAGGACAAGGCAGCGACAACACGCATCCGTCAGGTCGGATGGTGCGGGACGATGCGTCGCCGTTGCCGCCGCACCGCCGTTCGAGACCGACGAGTCCTGGGTTCGCGTGCCACGGCGTCTCGTCTGCACCTGGCACTGGCAATCCTGATTTCCGGTATGGGATGACAGGTGGACCTGATTTTGAGTGCGAAGTATTTCATGCACACTTTGGAGTTTCGACTAGTGTCTGGAACTGGAAGCACCATTCGCTTGGCGCACTAGTTTAATTTTTAAACATGTTCCCCCCGTGACCGCGGAGGCATGGACCCCAGTAGGATTTGCATGCTTTTACTTTACCAAGGTACTCCGTACTCCTACCGCGGTAGTAGTTTTCCGTCCCAAAAAGGCACTCAATAGAAAATTACAAATACAGTCGATAAGGTACGTAGTTTAATACGAAAAGATTAGCTGAGATGCTGGCTTAAAACTAGCAGTTCATTTTTTAGTGTTTGATAAGCTAGTCAAACATTTGTCTCCCTATCTACCAATAGGTTATTTTTCATGTATTATAAACTTGTAATGAAAATAATAAAAAGTTACACGAGATGTTTGGTAGACTAGATAAATTCAAGACCCGTAGTAAAGTTTGTCCAAGTTTGTACTGCAATATTCCTTGACTAGCACCTAAATAGCAGCAGTCAATTTTGCTTAAACTCAGCCAAGATATTTTGAGTTTGATCTTCACATCAGCATCTTGCTTGTTGTGCTCACTTCTTACTCCGCCAAGATTTCAGATATAGCCAGAGAACACGATACCCAAATGCTCAAAAGCTGAGATAAATTTACAAACCAAAGGCATTTTAGAAATGGAAAAATATCCTGTCCATCCTGAAAAAAACATATAATTTACATACCAAGATTTCAGATAT
The DNA here is from genome assembly GCA_023333625.1 of Bothriochloa decipiens. Classification (NCBI taxonomy): domain Eukaryota; kingdom Viridiplantae; phylum Streptophyta; class Magnoliopsida; order Poales; family Poaceae; genus Bothriochloa; species Bothriochloa decipiens. Next base: position 51,881,455 of record CM041635.1, on the reverse strand, counting down.
AGCCAGAGAACACGATACCCAGATGCTCAAAAGCCGACATAAATTTACAACCCAAAGGCATTTTAGAAATGGAAAAATATATTGTCCATCCTGAAAAAACATATCATTTACATACCAAAAAAGCTAGCCTTCTTTAGCTCTGGCTCGTTCACTGAGTAAAGGTAGCCCAACAAACGTATTAAAAAAAGGAATAACATAACAATAACAACGTAACAATATTGAAAGAAAAAGAAAAGGAAGACGAAGCTCTCCCAGCCGTCCATTCCATTTCACCCGGCCCTAGACGCCTAGACCGCCAGTCCACGGGGACAGGACACTGCGGCGAGATATCACAGAGATTCAAAGCACAGTACGAGAAGTTCCATGTGCGCCCATCTGCGTATCTGCGGCAACTGTAGCACTGCATCCACTGACACTAGCACGTTGCTTGCCATTGCCACAACCACCACCTTCACGTCCGCGAGACGAGAGGCAGAGTAGTAGCCTTTTGCGCCATGTCTGCCCTAGGAGGGGAAACGCATCGATGGCCGGCCATTGCCGACCCTCCCTGTCCTTGTTCCTCCCATCCCTTGGCAAATTAAAGTTGGCATGCGAACCGCCAAAGGATTGCAATAACTTTTTTTTTTCCCATGCGAGTGAAGTTGCCTGCGCTGCTGCCGCTGCCGCACATGCCGAAAGCTGATTGCAAACTCTCTTCGCGCCGCAGGAAATGGACGTGTCTTGCAAAAGTTTTAATTCTTTGCACAAAAGCAAAGAGCAAACAAAATGCTGCTTGTGCAGGAGAAACTGGGGTCGAGAGACGGTTACTGACCCCAATCATCTCCATAATACTCTCTTTTTTTCAAAATAGGCTAATTGTGGGCATGCCGTATTTTGTTTATTTTCGCCTTTCCTTACAAAATGGCTAATCCTTGTCGAACACCGATGCCAGTGAGCTTGTCGGGGATCATCAGAAGAATCCAATGGGTACAAGAGGGGCGCAAGCGTGGCTTGGTAGACCCCGGTCAAACAAATGGTCAGAGACGGGAATAACTGTTCTAGAGAACCGAAACCCAATCAACAGAACCTGATCATGGCTTCGTGCTTTATTAATTTAGGACTAGGCCCCTACTTTTGGCGCCACGCTTCTCGAGCAGCGCACCTATGCGTGGCGAGGCAGCAGGCCAGGCATGCGGGCATGGCCCCATGATTTTACCGGTCAAGTCTGGAATGCACGCTAGCTTCAGGAGAGCCTGCAGTACTAGCAAGAATCTCTATGCATCATGGGTGCTCGTAGGATTCTCTATGACCGAAGCGAGCTTGTGTTACGTACTCCGTACAAAATACTTCGTTTGAGTTAGGGAGTACAGTATTCAAAACTATGGTACGCACAGTAACAAAAACATCAGGTTTTGCCAAGAGATCAGATCACAAAAGTAATGAACTTCGATTGCGTAGTTGGTGTGAACCGTGGTGCAAAAGCTTTTTTTTAAAAAAAATTTATGGCACAAACGCTTTGATTGCGTAGTTGGTGTGAACTATGGCAAGCCAAGGGTAGAGCTGCCCGGCAGGCCGGCAGCCAAACAGTAATTTCCTGCAACGGCTGCAATGAATCACACAATCGGATCGGCTGCAATGACTCTTTGTTTAAAAGGAAAACAGCACTGCACCTTCGAGCCCTTGTTTAGTCGCCTGAATCGGTGCATCTATTCGGCAGTGTAGTTTTTTTTTATTTGCTAAAAATTATTTAAATATTAATTAATTAAGTTTAAAATATTCGTCTCATAAAATATATTAAAATTATAAAATTAGTTTTTAATTTTTTATACAATTAGTTTTTGATTTCATTACTCCATATATTTACTATAGTTTTTGATTTCATCAACGTTTATTTACTGTAGTTTTTAATTTCATCAACGTTTATTTACTGTAGTTTTTAATTTCATCAACGTTTAACGTTTAGTACTACGTGTATTTATCAACATCTTAATGTAACAGACTATAGTAAAATTTTATATAGTAAAATTTAAGATAAATTTAGAAAAACTAAACAATAAATTTAAGATAAATTTAGGAAAACTAAACAATGCCTAACATGGGCACTGGGCAAGCGGCCAAGTTAACATTCCAAATTACAAGCCGAGTGAACTATCGAGTAGCAAATCTCAAACATCGATAATATATTCAAGTTCGAGCTTAAAAGAAGCCGCACGTCAATGAAATTACAAGATAAAGTGTAAATTACGAGATGGTTGATAAACTAAAACACACCACGTTCATAAGGATAACAGTAACCTGATAAGGTTCATTACAACCACACTTGATAATGATATCCCGACTACAAAACATCTCATCTGAAGAGGCCATCACCATGACCAAGAGAACCAAAACGCTTAATTGGCGGGTGATACAAGGCGGCCTGCCTCCGTTAATCTCCAGGCCAGCCTTTACCACCACTTCCAATTCCCAAGCCGAAACAACCGAGGGAACGCTAACACACACACAAACACCAGGCTAAACACCAGCACGATAAAACCTAATCCTAGGCCTAAACCACTACTGATAATCCCCAAGAGCCAATGCGAGCTGCACCATTCATAAAACCATGGCGCCTCTCGTCAAGCTCCAATTGGGGAGAAAGACTACCACGACCAACGAACTACTAGTACTACAGCTCCGTCAATACGACGACGCTGCAGGAACGAACGGTGAACGGGGGTGTTCAGTTGAACTGGGCCCCGCTGAAGGTCTGGCCGAAGGCCCAGCCGCGGGGAGCGGCGTTATTGGAGACCACGGAGCGGCCGTCGCTGGTGGTGACGCGGAACGAGAGCGCCTGCCCGTCCAGCAGAGTGTTGCTCTGCCAGTTCTGGCCCCAGTTCCGGGACAGCGCCTGCCACCCCGGGGAGCGGTCGCCCTTCACGGCCACCGCGTGCACGTCGCCGGCGCCACCCACGTTGGTCACCAGCACAAGGTTGAAGTAGGAGTGGCCGTTGATGGTGAACCGGATGCCGCCCTTCTTGTTGCACGCAACCCTGGAAACAAACAAGCGGGACTCTGTCAGATCTACTAGAACATCTTTTCTTGTTTTGCTACGAGAGGAAAAGGAACCGAAACTGGAAACAAGAACAGATTTGATTTCACCACGCACGCACGGACCTGCGGTAGGAGACGGGCACAATGCCGGACCTGTAGAGCGCGATGCGCTGGAACACGGGCTGCGACATGTCGAAGTGGGCGCGGGGCGGGTTGCACCAGCCGCCGTCGTCGGAGGGGAGCGCGTTGTTGGGCGGGCAGAAGTTGGTGGCCGTCACCACGACGGAGCCCGGCAGGCACGAGTGGCTGCCGCCGCCCGCCGCGTCGCAGCGCACCTCGAAGCACGCGCCGCAGCTGAGGCCGTTGTTGAAGAGCGCCGTGCTCAGCGCCGCCGTGTTGGTGCCGTACCCCTGGCTGTAGAGGTTGCCGTACCCACACGCCCCGCCTGCATGAACGCACGCACATTCAGTTCAGATGCGAAATTCAGTCCCAGGAATCGAAATGTTCGAGGATGGGGTGAGCGAGCAAACGTACCCATGGTGCCGGACGCGTCGCCGCCGCCGTAGAAGGTGGCGTGAGCCGAGGACCACGCGCCACCACCGAGCGGTGCGTGCCCGTGCGGCTGCGGGTGCGGCTGTGGGTGCGGCTGGAGGTGGTTGTGGCCAAGCCCGAGCCCGTGCGCGTGCGGCCGCACATGTCCGTGCCCGAGACCCAGCCCGCGAGAGAGGGCGAGCGGGAACAGCGCGGCGAGGACCACGGTAGCGAGGACGGCCTGGCGAGGCGCCATTGGGCTGGGGGACGGACGGCGGTGCGGAGCGGCGCACGGAGGGCAGGCGTGGCTGGGGAGTGAAGTGGAGTGAAGTGATGTCGGGTGGGGTTGCGGGGGGATGGATAAATAGAGGGGGAGGCGGCGGAAGGGTTTCAAACCGCCGCGCGCGGTGCGCGTGGTGCCGGGGCGCGCAGGGCGTGGGCGGGACGGGGGATGGACGGTGGTTGCGGGTGTGGGGGACTGCGGCGCGCGGCGGAACGCCATGCCCTGGCCCTGGAAAAGTCTTTTTTTTTTTTTTTGCGACTTGCCCTGGAAAAGTCGCTGAGCGGTAGGCGTAGGGACACGGGTTTTCTGGCCGGCACCATTGGGAGGCGTGGAGGGCGGGAGGCAACGGGGAAAAAAAGGTGGGCGCCGAGCGGGCGGGCGGAGGAGGAGAGGTGGGCGAAGACCGTCGCGGTGACGGTGCGGCGTGCCAGCTTTGGAAGTTGAACATGAGGCGCGCGGGTTGGTGACGGCGGTCCACCGCTATGTTGCTCTCGTGCACGTTTTCACATTGCTAGGCCAAGATAGCTCTGATTTCAGTGTCTTGTATCTGAAACATCAGATCACCAACTCAGTCTAAACAGCTTTAGAGCATTAGCAAGCACCGAGGAATCCGTCTCTAATATGATCCGTGACATGCCTAATCGTGCTGCATAAAGAAGGCTCTTGTAGCAGCAATCGCTCCAACAATATGCAAGGCTGATGAAGCATTAAGGAATGTTGCCTTCCCCAGCCGTAGGCACGAAATGTATTGGGTACCAATTAAATTATGAAATTAAATGTACATGATGCTAAACTTTGGTCCCTTCTAAGAAATGGTTTAGTTTCATTTTTTAGTAGAATGGTTTAGTCACTAATAAAGTGATTTGAGAGGACTAAATCCCATTTAATCCTATTTCGTCATAGTGTTTGGAAAAGAATAATTAAACGAGACTAGATTGAGGAGCTCCTAGCTAAATCAAACACAAACTTTGCATTAAGTGTGAGTCTTTCATCTAAGTTTTATTTAATTTTTACATGGTGAGACAGTTTTGCAAAACAACGGCATAAAATGTTAAAGGTGTTCAAAAAAGTTTGATGGTCATTAATTAAGTCCGATGTGACAAAGTATTGATTAGGAGAGACATAATAAAAGATTTATAAGGATTGAAATAAGTTTGTTGATGACAACAAGTTTCATGTGAGAATAGTTTTACGAAGATAAAACTTGTTCACAATGTGCTCAACATATGAGTCTTCAATATTTGACATGAATCCTACATCTACACTGGCCTTAGACCATTTGGATCTGTGGGAATACTATACTACAATTTAGTATACAGGTACTACAATAACTCAAGAGACCCCATTTTTAATATGAACCCAAGCCAACTATCCTCGAGAAGCCCCATTTTTTAATATGAACCCAAGCCAACTATATATGGCAGAACCTTCTAAAGCATATGGCCCACACGCATGATTATTATCTAAACAGACTCCAAATAACTATGAATGTGTTCCATAAAACTTAAAAGGTTTGTCGGATAAATCCCGAATCATCCACAATTCTCTGAGCAGGATCAATCATTACAAAGAGACATTGCAGTATTACAACAGTTTTATACGAATAATATATATCGGAGTAAAAGAGCGAAAGGATTACAATAACATAAATTTACAAACTGTTTAGTTTCAACTTACAAATCATAAGTTGAATTATTACGAACCATAGTAGCAGTGGAATAACAATATAACTTAGTACATCAACCTTGATTATATGCTCTGCCCAAGAGCGAGATATCCTATTCGTCGTCACTTTCCTCGACGACGGTCATGCAGCAGGATGCGAAGCATTTCTGCCCATGAGGCTCACCTGCAACAAGGGTTCAACAAACCCTGAGTACAAAAATACTCAACAAGACTGACCCGACAAAAAAGAAGGGTGAAGACTCAGGAAATGCAGGCTAGAGGGACAAGGTAAGGCTTGCAGGAGATAAGAAATTTTGCAGAAAAGCTTGAAAGAAAGAAAAGCTGTCTTGCTCAAGATCAAAATTACCAACCAACTTCCATCTTAAACCTTAATCATTATTCAAGTTGTTACTATGATGATGAACACCGATCGAGTCTTCTTCTCCGAGAAGCAATGGCGATTCGAATCCATTTTCATCCTCAGCTGGGACCTAGATCACTGATATACCGAAGACTTTAACTCCGATGCATAGCAGATCATAGATATACTGGGATAACAACCGCAGCCATATATCACCACATGATACACATGAGTACTTCGACCCAGTGTACCGATATACATGGAAACTTAAACCCACAGTATAACACACTGTGACATATGTGGGGACTCTGGCCCACTTTAAATCATTCCATGACATACGTGGGGACTCTGGCCCACTGTATCTCACTTCATGCATGTGGATTTTCTAATTTCTCGATATCACCGATTCACCATCGACACGGGACCTAGGGCATCAACAGACGAAAACACTACAGAGGGACTCCTTTTCCAATGCAAGTTAGCCGTCCGGACTCGATTTATTAACTATCATCATGATTTCAACAGTTAAAGCCAAACTCATCTTTTTTATTCTTTTACTTTTGAACACTTAATTAATTAAGCAGGGCTAAGCATTACTACGCATCTTCTAGAACAGGTAACAAGGAATATGGAAGTAAGACAGGTAATGCAGTTGGTGGGTTTTCACTCAACTCGTATTACTTAATGCAACATATCATAACTGAAGCGATAAAACTTTTATAAAATAGAATAGGGTTTGAATGCATCCGGGGCTTGCCTTGGTATTCGGGATAGACGGTCTCGGGCTCTGGATCAATTCCAATCTCCTGAGTCTGCTCTTTCTTCAGATCTGGGGCGACAACGTTAAACTCTCCGTTATCGAAAACTATACGATATAATGATATGCTTCAACATGATTGAATAGTAAACATGATGCTCGATGGATGCATCACCAGATTAAAGGCTTGAGTACAACTTTTCTTCACGATAAAGTTGCAAGCCAACTAAAACATACTTACTAAGTTCATTAGGGTTAACTATATTATTTAAGAAAGTTATTAAACACATGAAATAACATTAATTAAGCCCTAATGACATGATTCAGGTAAGCGTAAATAATTAATTAAAGTGCCAAAGGTCATTAGGGTTAATGACCCAAGGTCATCAATCAATCCCAAAGTCAAACAATTCCTATAATGATTAAACTTAATTAAAGGGGTTAATTAATTAATTAAAAACATTTAAAAAAGGCATAAAAATTAAAGTTGTCTAATTGAACTCAAATTTTTATTTTGAAATCTCTTGGTCTAATTAGATGGCAAATAAATTTCAAAATTAAAAGCCAATTATTTTATTTATTAAAAATCATTGAAGGTCTATTTTTCAATTAAAAGAGCTAATTTTAACTTATACAAAAAGTACTCAAATTTGATCTTTCATATTTTTTCTGGATAGATGACATCATAGAGAACATACATAAAAATTTTTAGAATTTTTGGAGCTATACATGAATTACTATGATTTTTTTAAAGAAAACAACATTTAAATCATTTTCTCGCCGCGCTGACCGACAGCTTTAACTCCGACGGCGGCGCGACGGTTGACCGGCGATTTCTCGCCGGCGGCGAGGTCTTCGGCGACGAGGTTTGACCCTACAGACTCAACTCGACACGGCGAGTCGATTGAGGTAGCTAATGGAGTGGCGGAGCAAGAGCAGCCGGCGGTTATGGCGGCACGGGCGGCAACGCTCACCGGAGTGATTTTCAGCGACGGCGAGCACAAGGGCAGGTGTAAGACATCGATGCTAACCCGTTAAACCATAAGATGAAGCTATTCTTGGCCCCTAGCTTAAACGGTTACGCGCGCGGCGGCGTTGGCAAGATCGTGCCGACGGCGAGCTACGGCGACCGGCCACTACGGTGCAAAGCAGGTGAAAATGAAAGCATGGAGGGGTGCAGGAGCTCACCGCGGGCACAGTGCGCACGTTGATTGACTGGAAGACGGTCGGAGGCGAGCTGCGGTCGGCGGCGCTGATGGCGGCGGCGGAGCTCCGATGGCAAGGACGGCGTCACAGTGGTTTCTGTGCACCATCAAGCCGACCAAGATGCGCATGAGGGGCAGGACTACATGGAGAACACGATAGCATGGTCAATGGAAATAAATAATCGACCTTGGCGGTGGTAGACGGCAGCGATTCCACGGCGGCTCGGTGACCGGCCGTGAAGAAGACGACGGCGAGACGGCGCTACAGGTGGGGAGAGCGAGCACGGACTAGCTCAATCGAAGCACAACGACGTTGCAGAACTTCTGGCAAGACGAATCAGGCAAAGATGGAGCGACGGAGGCGAATTTCAGCGGCAAAGCGAGGTCGTCGGCGGTGGCAGGGAGAAAAGAGGAAGACGACGGTGAAGCTTCGCGCGCAGAGACGAGCTGGCGGCCGTAGCTCGCCGGCATGTGCCGCGGTGGACAGTGGCGCGGCGTGAAAATCCGGCCATGGCCGAAGTTCATAGGTCCCGGTACTGTTTAAGAAAATTACAGAAATACCATTCATCGAAATTAACAAATTACTCCAAAATTTATATAAGAATTTGAAAATATCCAAAAATAGAATTTGTATAACTTTTTAAGAGCTACACTTTTTATTTAACTGACATCCTCAAATTCTGTATAGAATTTGATATATGAATTCAATTTCAAAAGAGGAATAAAACCCTAGAAATAAACATTTGAAATTACTTTTGATTTTTCAATAAAACTTGAAAATCTTAAAAAATATGAAATATTCAACTTGTCAGACTAAACATTTTTCATATACAAAGTTTTTCCCAAATTATTCATAATTTTTGAATTATGATTTTGAAATCAAAAGGGGAAAATTCTAAAAAACTATATTTTCAAATTTATTTAAAATTATTTTTGAAAACTTGAAAAACTTTGAATACCAACTTTGTAGCTCTTATTAAGGTCTACAAACTATATTTTTAGAGTATCCCCAAATTCCTTATAGATTTTGAATTACAGAAAAGGGGATAAAACTAGGTTTTGAAATAAAGGGTTTTTGAAACCGAATTCAGACTCGATTTGGTTTCTAAGTTAATTGGTTGATTATTAGTGATCAAAAATATCATCCAAGGACATTTTTAGGTCAATGACCCAATGACACCCTTGGTTGACCAAGTTGACTCTTGAAAAATATTTTATAGCTTTCTAATTTGAATTTAAATTTGAATTGCAAGACTTGGGAATAAGCTTTGAAATCCAAATTCAACTTCAAATATGGAAACCATTTTTAGGGTTGGACTTAGACTTATATACTATGCTTGACACTAGTATAAACACGATTTACACCTCAAGTACATAGAACATAAACTAAGTATTTGAGATGACATTCGAAACTAGAGTTGTATGATTTCATGTGACAAAACATTTCAGAAGCACAATCAACCTATAAAATATAAACTTGTTCTAGTTGATGCATATCAAGGTTGACCTAAACATGAATGCTTTACAGTGCATATGATGACATGGCAGGTTTTAGTTAATATAACACCAAAGGTGTTACACTGTACTTTTCGTCTTCACTAATTGCCACCTCATCAGAACTTGCCCTGTTCATTTGTACTATAAAAGCGTCTGTGAAACAACCATTCAACAGTATTTTTCTCACACAATAAATCACCATCATCTATCATCTAGAATCATCCGGTCAAAAATAATTCTACGGACAAACTAATATTTTGTACATTTTTAAAAAAAACCCTCCATAGTCTAAATACTTAATGCGCGTCGCATGCCGCGAGGGAGTATTATTTAAATACATTAAAAAACTTTCATCACAAAGATATGAGATGCAACCAACATTAATTGAATGCATTTATGCTTGTGCCTCTCTTGTTCTTCCTGTGATTTTGATTTTTTAGAAGTAAGTTCCACGACTATTAGAATGTTAGTTTTCTACTTTTTGTTGACATTTGTAATTTCCTGCAGCAAAATTTATTGAAGCTTCTAGATATATTTTCACAACCTTTGAGTATTTCATTTGGGTTCATGTTGCTCCAATCCAACTCTAGTATTTTTTTCGAACTTTTAGAAGGCTTTAGCTAATTTTTTGTTCGATGCCATCGTTGTATTTACAAAATGAGAGCCATCTTAAATATCACTTCTAACAGCAGTAGAGAGTGACTTAATGGGTTTTGAGAGACTGTTTGTCCTGCTTTAGACTGGAATAGGGGGCAAAAGACACATTTTTATCTGCAAATATACCAAAACCTGTTAGTGAACGTTGAAATCACGCATGCTCCTACGCCTAATTTTGCTACTACAATCAGTACGTGCACTACGTGGTGTAGATGTTGCTCGGGTGATTGTTAGCCCATTCATTTCCAAATGACTCGTCAAATTCATGGATAACATACGAAGTACTTTACTTAACTTCCGAGACCAGACAGACACCCTCTGGTTTTAAAAGTTGGGTAGAATGTTTTGTGGTTTTAGAAACTAGTCCATCACGCACGGGTTAGAACATTCAGAGACATTAACTAAAATAATATATTAAATATTTAAAATAATAGCTATAATAGATATTCAGTTATGAAAATCTATCAATTTTTTTATTTATATGTACTTTTCATCCATGTCTATTGTTTTATTAGATAGCACGTATCTCAAAAATACATTTGGTTGGTCATTTGCTTAAACTATCATGGCTTTAGATAATGAATATTTTAACAACACCAACCTAAATTTTTTATTCTTTTTCCCTAATTTTTAATCCTAAATTGCTTAGGACAACAATATTATTTACATTGGTGATTATAGTATACTAATTTCATGGTAAAATATTTTAGATTTTGGTAAGAACTTTAGGGCCTGTCTTGGTCTCGTGAGTATTAACTTTTAGGATAGATCTTTTTTTAGCATGAAATGTCTTTAGTTCAACCATAACCTAGAAGTATATAAACTTTTATTTCATTCCTTTATACGATATCATGAAAATCTCTATTTTAACTTTCAACATTTTTATCAAGTTGTTGTAATATTTTATATACATATTAATTTTATTGTTTGTTTTAAATTTTTATTTTATTTTATTAAAATATCATTATAGGCCCTAGACTAACTTTTTAATTCTTACAATGGCATAAATAGTTGTTTTAGCATGCACCATGGCACTCAAGATGTTAAAAACAAATAATGCTTAAAATTTAATTACAAAAATTCATATGATATAACGTTTAAATCAAAACATTTAAACAAATTTTCAAAATAATGACTGACAAAATTAATTATCATGAGTATTATATTATATCTTATAGTAAAATATAAGTGTCATTACTATGTGGTTTGTTAACGATATAATTCCATGCTTGATAAGCTTATAAAATAAATATTATTTTTCTAATGTATACATGGTTTCTTTGTCCATGCAGTGGAAATTAACTTTGTGCATAATTTTAACTTAATAGTGGTGGAAGTTTGTATTTCAAATTTAGGTACCAAAGATATAATTACATCACAATTCCACATATGGTAATTTGAATGCAAACTTAGGAGTCAAAACATTGTCTTTCATAATGATAGAGGTGGACAATAATTTATTAAAACACATTAGTTTAATTATCTTTATAATTATGGAGGTTTGAGTTTTTTAATATAGGCCTTATTCATTACACCATGGACCATTGTCCCCTAACTTTTTAGGATCATTAGCATGTATACTCGATGCAATTAACCCAATAACATTATTCTTAAAGTGAACAAAGAAACTATACTTGATGGTCAATAAGGATTATATCAAGCCTTATTTGTTTCAAATAATGCAAAAAGTCAATACAATTAAAATAAAAATTATACGTAACAGTCAATAAAAATCGTACCATGACTTATTTGTTGACCAAAATCGAGGAACATTGTGTGTCCTATACTCTAGTTACTATTGGTTTGATTTCTTCACAATTCTTGTCCTGGCACACTTAAATTTTACTAACCATGTCAATTAAAACAGTCTAACCCAACATCAATTTCCCTGTCAGGATGTGCTGCTACTTTGACAGCCATGGTCACCTCGATGGCCGCCATTTGCCTTGTTCTTTTGTCATCTCCGTGGCCATGTGCTGATTAAAAATTATCTTTTAGAGTCATTCTAAGTTTTTAGATATATCTAGCTAACTTTCAAAAAACACCATCAAATGTTATGACATTAAACAATTATATTATATAAATATATTTAATATTATATCCGAGGATACAAAATCATACGGTAGTTCTGATAAGAGTATGCTATGACTACTTAGTGTTAAAAGACGATATCTCTATTATGATATACCAAAATAAACTAAGAGCAAAATGAAACTAGTATGATTACCTAGAAGCCAGCCCCGGCGACAGATGCTTCGCGATCCAACAAATTGATGTCTCATTGTTTTTCGTTTCTTAACACCCAACAAATGCTTCTCAGCAATACTGTAGTAATGCCTACTCTTGTGTTCTAGTAGAGTGAAATGATTCGGCAGAGCTTCTCCGATGCCTGCAGACATGGCTTATACTCCTATATTATCTTACATTAACCGTAGTTCTTTTCCATTTAACTACGCCGGTCGTCACAAAACTTTTGCCTCAAATCAGTAGGAGTACGCTGTCTGCTGTCACTGGGTTAACTAACATAGGAGTATTTTTTTTATATTCTTATTACCGTTAGTGTAGCCCCACAGGCGGATGGATCCGAGTGGGGCTGCTTTCGCTTCAATCCGTCAGACTGCGAGAAGCAGCAAGGGACACGCACAGGCAGGCACATGCTCTGCCGAGTGCCGAGCGGCCCGCCGCTGCGCATGCCAATTTCGTGCACAACAATTCTTCTTTTGTCCGAAGGGCGAACAGAATTGGAGCAGATTTCCTAGGGTTTGGAACGTTTAAACAGTGTGTAAAAAAATGGTCGAACTAGAAACCCGCGCATGCTAATCGTTTTTAACGGATTCATCTGGCTTCAGCGCTGGCAAGGTGGTGGCCGCTGGCGGCTGTGCCTGGCAGCCGAGGCGGGGGCTTTTGCAGAAACGGTAGAGGGACCCCGTGACCAGCCTCAGCCGGAGGTCGGAAGCAAAGCGCATTGATTGGAACCTGTGGCGCGAGGCTACGTCCCAATGGGTACACAGGCACGGTCCAAAAGCCACCGGCGCGCTAGTACTAGTAGCTGCATGCATCCGAGCGCGGGCAGGTAGGCGAGCGATCAACGCGTGTCGCATGAGCGACGCAGCGAAACGTGTAAGCGTCCTGCGTCGTCAGTCTGCAAGACCGTGGGAGTCTAGGAGATGCACTCATGAAACAAACTCCACTTACCACAAACCGCTTTACAGATGGAAGATACAGGAGGACATCCTTTACAAAGGTTTCATCAAAAGATCGTGTGAAACTTCACTTGCAGGCTACGCCATAAACATGAGGGCTAATGATGTAGGCATTTGACAGCCGGACACTGTCCAGGCTCAGGCTCGAGAACCCAACATCTCTGATGCTCTGTCCGGTTTTCCTGGTGAGGTGGCACCCGTCAGCTACGAATTGCTGCAATGGATCAAGCGCGCCTTGAACAAATTGGAGCAACGTACCATCTGCGCCACGCACAGAAGCAGCAGCTGAATCAGTAATGTGCGGCAATATAAATGTACTACAGAACGAAATACTCTGGATCAAGCACCAGCTATGACAACACTCTTGTATGCTCTTGGAAAAGCTAATAAATACCACAAATATTGAATATTAGTAGCAGAGTGGCAAGAGTAACTCTTTTGCTCGTTAATCTGGAGTACCTGGTGCGGCAACATGCTCAATGAACAAGTAGAGGCCATCCGGCTTTAGGACTCGCTTTATTTCTGCACAGAACCATGGTTCTTAGCTTTTAAAGGTTCAAAATGGTAGGCATGATGGCATCCTGTTGCAAATAAACGACGCAACGAAACAGAAGCATGCAGATAGAAATACAAAAATGGACTAAAGTAACTACTACTATAAAGAATCAGGTATCATGTGTATGTTAAGTTTGTAGAAAATAGCCACAACGAGGGTTGCCTGCCTCCAGCTTGCGCTGCCTGGAGATCTTTAAAAATGTTTTCAAACAACTCCTATGGAGGGCCAAGAGAAAATATTTCCCAGATATTGAACTATGGCTAGAGCAAGTTCTGTCATTGCCTTAATTTTCTTTGTTAATCTTTTTTTGTTTCTTGAGCTCCTTGTGCTCATTATCCATTTCCCTAGTTTTTTCAGTGTTGTAATCTTTTTTGGTTGGCTCTAACCTCCATGGTTGTCTTTTAATAAAATTTCAAAAAAAGGGATGATGCATTGCATTTTATCTGTATTTCCATATTTGCCAAAACCAAAGTGAGACCTCTACAAGTTGATGTGATTCAAATAGTGTCATAGAAAAGGAAACGCCCATCATTGCCTGCCTAATGAAGTATAATTATTACCTCCCAGTGACATCTCGATGTTATTTACAGAGCACAAAACCAGTGTTCCGATCACCACATCCATCGAATTGTCTTCTGCTGGCAAGGCTTCAGCAACCTATAAATAGAATTGCGAATCAGATGCAATTGTTATGTTTAATAGAAAACTAAAGTTAAAATAATGTGAAAACGGACAACACCAATACAAAAAATGGACAACAACAATACCCCTCTTCTGAATGTGAAGCTTGATGACGGGAGTCCAGCAGACACAGCAGCAGTCCTTGCATAATTCTCCATGTGCTTGTTAGGATCCACTCCAATTATATTAACCCCATCTTCACTTGCATAGTATTTGAAGTTAGGCCCTGTCCCAACACCAAGCTCCAGAATGTTCTTTCCTGCAGGCGACAGTTGAGAAAAGAGCTTTGCTTTGTATCCTGCAATCTGCAATCTTCACCAAAATGAATGGTTTAGCCTGATTATGACAATGGCATGGTTATTCAGTATTGATGCACTTTTTTTTTCTTTAAAATAGCAAGCGCTAGAGTCACTTTTGGCATGCATTAATAACAAGTTTAAACAATAGCAGGCTAATCTCATTCTTCTTTTTGACAGATCATAAATATGACATCATTGTTCCAGTACTCATGATCAATCATTGGTAATTTGGCATTAACAAGCATCGGAAGAAATGTTACATGCTACTTTGTTATGTTAAAACCCAGATACAGAAATAAGTAGCTGACATGTAAACAAAGATGTGGCAGATTAACAGCGGTATTATGTGCAGCCTGAACGAAACCCAGTGATGCTTCCAACTGCTAATTCTAATCCCCTAAGAGCTGGCAGTGGTAGGGATGCTTTGCAAACCTATTCTCATCGTAACAAGACCAACTGGTTAGCTTTGGGTAGTACATGATTCAATAGGTAGCTGGAAAAGGTAGAATCAACTAGAGACAAAACTGCATACCTCAGCTTCGTATGACTTCATTCCCTGATCCATGGCCGAGGCATAGAACTCCTCATACCAGTCCGGCCTGGACGGGTGCGCTCGCTCAAGCATCACCTGCACAACCAAGTAAACCAAAAGTGGTTAGTACGCGCACGCACCAGGCCGACTAAACGCATTAGAGAACGGTAAACGAGTGGCCCTAAGGAGCTCACGTCGGGGTCGACGGTCGAAGCGGCCGGAGAAGGAGGGGAGAGGAAGAGGAGGAGGGCCGCAGCCGAGGAGGCACCGATTACGTGCCGCCGTCCACAGAGGCACGGGAGGGCGGCGAGGATTCGGCTGCGGCGGGGTACAGAAGTCGAACCCCGCAGCCGGCCGGCGGGGGCCATCGGTGGTAGCGCGGCCACGCAGAGCATGACGGCGTCTCGCTTCCGCTTCCGTGCCTAATCTGGAGCGCACGTTGGATCCATAAACAAATTCTAAAAGCATACTGTTTCCTGGGTAGAGCCCAACAGCTTGAGTGGGCCGAGCCCATTATTCTGAATTTGGGCTTTAGATCGTTGGCAACCCCACAGCTACACACATCACAGATCCCAGCAGCCAAAGTTCAAATCAAAGAAGCCGTCTACACTCTCAAAAAAAAAAAAGTCTACATTCACCTCAATTCTTTTGCCCAGTTCAAAAGAACTTACAGGGAGTACTTCTCTATGGTCCAGCTCAGCCTTGGATTCGCTCCTGATATTGCTCCAACAATCACTTGTGACCAGTTACCACTATGATATGCTACAAAATATTATACCCGTGTTTATTTGCTTCTACTCATGGATATTAACGAGTATATTTGCTGGCTCCAACACGAGTAGACACATAATGGGACGGAGGTTCATATTCTTGATCCCAAAAGACGTACTTAACACTTCCGGTTAATTCATGATCAAGGCCCAGGCCACTAGCAATTTTTTCCCAAGCAAAATGTAGCGTTCATGTACTGTTTAAAACATTTAGAGCTTGTTTGACTGCACTTTATATTAATCCACACCAGTCCACACTTATTGGGGTGGTGGGCACACGGCAAGCAAGATCTTTGTGTGCTTAACATTTAACACCAGTCGCTCTCCAGCATGTTTGGCCGCATTCTAGCAATAATGCCAGTAAACTTTACTGCTGAGCTGCATGCTAGTTGTCCGATAGCAAATGTCACAACAAACAAAATGACTGTCTTGCTGCAGATTTTGCCAATGTCACGGCGCAGCGAGCTGAGAAACCTTTAGCTTTGTCGTCTTTCCATGAAGATCATGGAATAAAGCTGGTTCAGTGTTGAAGTACGTACGTCCAGCATACATAGTGTGAATAATTAATCCTCCAACAAGGTACATTTGTCCACGCATAAATAAAATCATGCAAGCTATTAGTAGACCAGAGATACTATTGAAGTACGAGCTGCACGCATTAATCCTCTCTCACTGGCTGCTCAGCTGCTGCACTGCACTGGTCATGTTACGTGGAATTTTTGTATTTTGGTCCTTTTTGAAAAATATTTTTTACAAATACCCCTCAGTGAAACATTTTCTAAAAATGCACCGTTTTTGACGTATTAGGACATGACGCCGAGGTATGAGGCTCGCCGTCAACTGACACAACGTCGAGGCCCGTGCCACGTCAGCAGCGACCGCGGTCGTTGGCCTCCGCTGGCCCACTAGCTCGGCGTTGCGTCATCCAACGCCGAGCCTCATACCTCGGCGATACGCCGATATTTGGACCAGGCATTGACGGCCCACCTAAGCGCTGCGGCCCAAGAAGCTCGGCGTGCGGCTAGTTACCGCCGAGGTTCATACCTCGGCGTGGCCCGACGCAACGCCGAGGTCTGGGCATTAGAGGCCGCGCCGAGGCCCCTTCTTCCTCCTCCCTCCCATTCTGTTCTTGGCCGCCGGCGCCTCCCTCTCTCTCCCTTCCGCCCCCCCCAAACCCTAGCCCCTAAATGCTCCTCTAGGTGGCCGGATCTCGCGTCCCGATGGTTCCCCGAGGTAAAACTCCCTCCCCTCCTCCAATCTGTCCGTATGGATTTTGCTGCATTGTCTCCAAATTTGTTGCACCGTGGGTATATGGTGGTGTGGTATATGTGTAATTTTTTTAGGAAATGCTAGCATTAGTGTTATTATTTGCTATTGATGATGTATGTAGATGCAAATAGTGGCCATGGTGTACCTTAGATGTCTTTAGAATAATAAATTATAATGACGGTTAGGGTTTAGTTAAATAATATTATTTATTATGTACTCATGGTTGTCACATGCTATTGTATATTTAGGATTTTGTTGAATTAGTAGACTATTGAGTATTATGTACTAATTAGAGGTTTATTATTTGGTTAAATTAGTAGTATTATTAGGTATTTTCTTATTTATGAAAATGTGGCATCAAATTGCATTTCCATGATAAGTGACAACTCCTGTTGCGCGTTGTATGTAGATAGACAGATTAGTGAGGTTGCATCATGGAGGTCGTGTTGTTAGGACAAGAGATGATAGTTTGAGATTGGTGGATATGTCCAAAGAGTTGTTTATTTTTTCTGAAACCCCCTCTTTAAACCAGATAGTGGACTGAGTGAATGAAAAGTTAGGTTGGAATGAAGTCAACGTGAATCTTAAGTTTAAAGGTGTGATAGATGTTGGGTCATCCAAAGGTCCACGGATAAAGAGGTTGTTCAAAATTTCTACCGAGTCTGATTGGATTGATTACAAGGTAGTTGTATTGGGCTCAAAAGTTCGTTCTTTGGATTTAGTGGTAACTAAGGAGTGTAGCTTAGGAAATGATAACATTTAAACATGGCCATGTTCCCCAGCTCATACTAGTGATGGTGTAATGTTTGAACAAGAGGTTTATCTGACACAACCAAGGTACGGTGGTGGCGACTGGTATGCATCGCCCGATCGTGATGAAGGGTTTTTTGAGGGCGATGGACATGATCACGAGAATGTGGTTGGTGAAGTTGAGGCCAATGATGATATTGACTAGGAGGATGATGATTATGTATTGGGTGGTGAAGAGGATGCTTCGGACGATGATAGCGGAGATGATGTTATTGAAGATGACCTTAGCGACGAAGATGATCTTAGTGGTGAAGAAGACTTTGGTGATGCTAGGGCTACCAACCGGGTTGACATTGAAGTCGCTAGAGATGATGAAAATTTTAAAGAGGACGTGGCTGAGGACTCTGATGACGATCGCCCTGCTCATCGTCTCAATGCTAGGGAAATAGAAATATTGTCTAGGGTCTTGCCTTGGAGAGATCCAGAAGTTGGTGATTTCGAGGACCTTAGTCATGCTCATAGGGCAGTAGCTGATGGAGGGCTAAGTGATACAGCAGTGCCTGATGATAGCGGTTGTTTCATCATACGCAAGGGCCTATTGTTCGGTACCATGGATTGTAACAGAACCGACCAATTTATTAGAGCACAAGCACATAATCCGCCATAAATTCAGCAAATCATATGATTGAGACCTAATAAACCCGGTAGTCCGTGAAATCTCGAAGGATTTCAAACTTTTCCGACACGACCAAGATCGTAATAGTTTAGCGGTTCCATTCACAAGTACACAGTTCGCACATAGTTTTAAAACATCATCGGAGTACGAAATAGAGTTATTACAAACCAAGTCCAGTTTCAAATAAAAGCGAAAGCGATTTAAGTTCAAATACCACACACACACATTTGAAATATAGTGCCAGGTCCTTGGTTCACATCCAGCAAAAGCATCAAGTAGAGAAGAGAGACCATGCCCAAGGTCTAGTCATCGCCCAAGGCGGGATAGAAACAGTTCTGACAATAACCGTAAAGCATCTCACCATCTGCAAAAACATGGGAAATAAAACCCTGAGTACGAGGATGTACTCAGCTAGACTTACCCGTCAGAAACTAAAATAAAAGACTCCAAGGAGTATGCAAGGCTGTATAAGTAGGATAGCTGACTCATTTAAAAAAATTGCGGAAAAGCTTGCATTAAGAAACAATTAATAAGAACCTTCTAGCAATGTATTTTAATCTGATTATCCTTATCATGCTACATTAGCACCTGTACTAAACAAGCATGGTAATAATTATTCAACAGAAAGTAACCATTTCCGGTTGAGTATCTTTCCATCTCATCAGCTCAACCATCTCACCTCTTGTTCAAGTTCTTACTACGATGCCGCTGCTCAAGTCAAGTGTTCACTGTCCAGGAACGATGGCGATTATAATCGATTGCAAACCAGCTGGCGGGTACTCCTCACACAAACCACACTCACCAGCCACGGTGAGCTACAGGTCACCGACATCCAATTCAGGAAAAACGCGAGATCAACAGGTACCATCACATCCGGGCACCGTCCGGCTGCCAGCAGGGCGCACCATGCTATATTCAGGCCTTACAACCGCGTAACCCGTGGTCCCCCATCTTCACCAATGCGATGCGTACAGCAGGTCGACTCTCGGCCCAAATCAAAATTAGGCTTCGCGGTCGGAACGACTTATCCTTCCAGCTAAATGTGAGGCATAAATTCAATATGACTTGAGGACGTACAACGGACGGGGTCCTAGTTCGACACAGACGGGATAAACCACATTGAACCTCCTGTTCATTCTCAACTCCAATCCCGCCCGGTCTCAATTTATTATCTCCACATGGTTATCCAAGATAACAATGTATTCAACCATCCGAGTTACCACCTATAACTCGCGGATGACAGGAAATCACCCGACTTCTACCGATCTAGTTAAGCAGGGCTAAGCATAAATCGTACCTGAACCTAACAGGGTTAAAGTATAAACAGTGGCAAGGAATATAAGTAATGCAGCAACGGTATAAAACAACGCCTATACTTAATGCAACAAACAAGTAAAGGACTCAAGTTAGATATTTTGCAAACCACAGGGAGAATGCTCCGGGGCTTGCCTTTCAGAAAAGCACTTGGCTGATGGTCAGGACACTCCGGAAGATCAGCTTTGGGATCCTCTTCGGCTGCTGCTTCCCGCACCAAAGCTTCTTGTTGGTCGTCCTCTCCTGGTGCTCCGGGAACTACTGTCGCGAGCTCTGACGATCCTGTATGATGCATAGTGCGTATGAATACCGTGCATACATATAATTACAATGCTGATGGTGATGGTAAATGAATGCTCAACTAAGATGAATGATACGATATTTGAAAACATGTATGATAAGCACATGTCATCTGCATTCTCTTCTACCGCTAAATCTCCAATTAAGCCTCGCATTAAAACTTTACTCGCACACTATAAAGAATTATAAACAACCATTGTTTTGCACACTACACTCTACCGAACCACAACCAATAGAAGATCATACATATCATGAATAGCATAAAAAGCATTTTTACACACATGAAATGATAACTCTAAAGCATTATTTATAAACGAAAGAAATCAGGGTATAACTACAACATGACTTTAGACTACTCAGAAAATTCTGTAAAAATTACAGAAGCTTAATCATACCAAACAAAGATTACCATAAAAATTTCAAGTCAAAACAGTAAGTATTTTATCCTGCACAAAAATGACAAGGCAGCACAATTTCAGGGGCATAAAATACTTTGTACATAAAAGTATATCAAACAACAGATCTCAGAACATAATTAGCTCTAGATTGACATAAAAACACTCTTCAAAAAGTTTCATGAACAAATTCCTTATACATTATTTATTATGAATTATTTATCCTCACATGAAAATAGGCACCATAACTAGACATAGAAAAAATTTACATATGACATAGCCTAATAACATTTTTCACAGATAGAGCATGACATAAGAAAACCAACAAACTTGGTCTCACATTTTTCTGAGCAACAGAGAATTAGTTATGCATTTCCTAAGATAAATACAATTAATAGGGATAAATAAAGCTATACAGAAAAGTTTCACAAATTCCACATTTCAT
Organism: Bothriochloa decipiens; assembly: GCA_023333625.1. Lineage (NCBI taxonomy): Eukaryota > Viridiplantae > Streptophyta > Magnoliopsida > Poales > Poaceae > Bothriochloa > Bothriochloa decipiens. Next base: position 51,860,297 of record CM041635.1, on the reverse strand, counting down.
ATTTTTCATGCATAGATCATCTCATAAGAAAAATACTGCAAGTTGAACCAACTCATTTGGATGAAAAATGAGCAAGTTATGAATTTTCAAAGCTTTAAACCAAATCTGAAATCTATTCTGAAAAAGAAAAAGGAAAAACCACTTTACACCGGGGACCCTAGCATTTCCAGAAACTACCCAAGCCCTAACCGGTAAATCGCTGTGTCTGGCAGATTTACACTCAAGTCCGGGAAAGAACAGGAATCCTGCCCGAGGTCCTCACGGCGGTGGATGGTCGTCGGCGTCGGGATTCCTCGCCGACGGCGAGGTCTCCGGCCGAGCCACGGTGACCAAAAGACTCAACTCATCAAAGCGGGCGTATTGGTGCAAAAGATGTGAACTGGGAACGAGGTTTGGACCGGCGGCGACGAACAGCGGCGGACGGCGGCGAGGGTTCGCGTACGCCGGCCATCTCGGGCCACGGCGGGGCAAACGGACCAGCCTAACAGCTCTAGCAGACCAAGATGGTTCGAACGGACTAGCTCAAGCGAGGAATGGATGGCCGGAGCCATGTCGGCAATGTACGCCGGCGAGCGGCGGCACGAATCCGCGACGGCGGATGGCCAAATTCGTCGGGCTCAGACGCTAATCGACCTCATGAACTACCCCAATCGGTTCTACTCGATCAGACGGACACGATTCACTAGCTAATTGAGAGAGAGAGAGGTCGCTGGGCACGGCGGACCGCGCGGCGGTCGGGCGGCCATGACCGGCGAAGGAGAAGAAGGTCGATTCGACCTCTACCTTGGGTCTCGGTGGCAGGAGAGGTGCGCAGGGTGTGGCCAGAGTCGGGGCGGAGCGATTGGCGAGTCCTCGGCAAAATGTGTTCAGGCTACGGGGTGTGGTGGCGTGCGAGCTCTCGGCGGCGGCAATGGCGGGCGACGTCCGAGTGCTCGGGCTCGGGTGGAAGATGAAAGGCAAGGGCTTGTCTGGTGGCGGAGAAGAGAGGGAGGGAGAGACTGACGCGGTCGGGACGACTTGAAATGGCCGCTCGAGCTCGGACCGAGGCAGCGCGGCGTCGGAGCTCGTCGAGCGCGTGGCACTCATGCGCGCGGAGCGGGGCCGAGCGAGGGCGCGTGGGCGAGCTGTGGGACCGGGCGAGCGGGGTGCAGGGGATCCGCGTGCGGCGCTCGGGTGCGGGGCCGGAACAGCGGGCAGCGGCAGCGGCCCGGCGTACGGACGCCACGCGGCCGGCGTCGGGTCGGACAGCGTCGCGAGGAAGAAGAAGAGAGGAGGAAGAAGAGACTGTGCGGTGGGTCCCACTGCGCCAAGATTCGTGCAGACTTGATGAACCCCATATTTTCCAAAATAAACCGAATTTGAAGAAACTCATAAAAGATGAAATGTTCCTTTTGATGAGTAGAACATTTCACTTTTAAACATCAAAACCTAATTCTGCATAGAATTTGAATTTCAAAAATGGGGATTTAAAATTAAAAGAAAATCATTTTTACAAACTGTTTTTGACATTTTTGACCCACTTCCAAGCCTTTTCATGAAATAACCCCAAAATAAGTTTTGCTCCAAATAATTTTCTCTACAAACTTTATTTAACACTCAACCTCAAACAAGCAACCCTTCATATAGTTCTAGTTCAAGTCAAGATGTGCACATATATAAACCTTATCATTTCATGTAACAAAAATGATGCAATTGAGATGGTTATGCTCTTAAAGTGCAATATGATGCATGCTTAACACCAGAGTGTTACA
>CM041635.1:51827180-51843546 GCA_023333625.1 Bothriochloa decipiens | reverse complement strand
GGCTTGCATGTGGGGATGAGGTTGTGTTTTGTTATGTAGCCAAGGATGACTTGCCGGCCGGCCGATGCCTCTCGATCGATCGATCCCTCATCCCCCTGGTCAGGAACACAATGTCGCATGCATGATGCATGTGTGCATATGCAGTGCAAACTGTGAGGCATCCATCGACCGGCAGGTTCTTCTCTTTGGCTACACGATCGGCCTCGTTTTCTCATGCAGGGCCTCAGATGGTGTGTGATCCGGTCAGTTCTTTCTTTTTGTGCCTTTTTTAGTCTCCAGTTAGGCTAAGAAGTGATCAAGGTAAGCATACAAAACGAACCTGCACATTTCTGAATTAAATCTCCAGTAATCACTTTTGTTCGTGCGACAGTCCTCCAGTAATCTATCACAATTCTTTGAGTTTCTTATCTTATTATATATGTGGCAGGTACCACAGTCCTCTCGTGACTGATAGACGTGGAGTTTCCATTCTCTGAAACGTGTACGGAGTCTCCTTTGCTGTCGTGTTTCTGTTTCTTGTTCTTTGCGCCCCGTGCAGAGACTGACTCTGCAATGCGCCGGATCCGGAGATGATAGTAGCGGAATGAAGCTCCGATCGAGAGCAGCTTCGGAAAAGCTGATCCTCAGTACGGAGTACTAATTAGGATCCCTGACCAATTAGCGTGCGTTCTCAAGAGAGTTTTTTTTTTAAAAAAAATGTTGGATGTTTTATGTTTTTTTTCCCTTGTAGTGGCGCCTCACACCTCGCTCTACTGGCACGAGCAACGAGAAGTTTGCATAGGCAAGTAAGCCATTTTGGTTTTTGGTTCTCCTACGGGAGCATGCCAAATCTTGTCCACACAAGTTGTTGAGCAGTTTATGACACGCTAATGTTCAGTCATTTTTGGTTTTTGGTTCTCCTACGGGAGAAAGCCAAATGCGTTCTTAAATCTAACATTTTCTTCGTTTTAAAATGTTGAGTGCTTTAGGACGCTTTTTTTTTTCCTAGCAACACCTCACAGTTAGCTGTGGCGTGCCAAGGCTCGGCCTTGGATCTATACGAAAAACTTTCACAGAAACCCTCTCCGTTCCATTAAAATTATTATTTTTTATTTTTTTAAATTTATTATTTAACCATTTGTCTTATTCAACTTTTAAATAAATAATAAAATAAATAAATCATCATCAGAATCTCTTTAGTGATAAATTAAGTCATAAAATAATAAATAATATTTATATAAAAAATTAATTAAGACGTCAAACAAAAAAGTTCAGAAGTAAAAAATGACACTTTTGATGGGATGGAGGGAGTATCTGTGGGCTTGCTCGGAGTTCTTGCTCAACAAGGCGACAAAGTGTTAGTAGAAGGAACCAACACGTTCTTAGTTTTGTCCTAAGTAAAATTTACCTAACTTTGACCTTGTCTATTGAAAAAACATACGAACATCTGTAATTATATCAAATATGTAATCGAAAATATATAACGGTGATGCAATAAAACTAATTTCTTGTTATAGGTCTCAAATAATTTTTTTTGATAAAGTTGGTGCAAATTGGAGAAGTTTGCATTGGGAAGAGTTAAATTTAAACATGTTATCACGTTTTGGAAGGAAGGGGTATAATAAGTTAAATAATTTCGCACACCAAATTTTGTTTTCATCTCGGTATGTTCAGTAATTCACTAACATAGTAAAAAAATAACCACAATGAATTCTAGAATAAATTCACAAAAATAAGAGCACTCACATCTTGAGAACTTAAATGGCAAGTTACAACATAGAGAACCCAATGTTCAGTTCGCGTCTTAGCATATTCATGAGAGCATATATATCGTTATGGCAAGTTACAACAATATTTTTTACAGTGTGCTAACTGTCAGAATGTACCGTCACTGCCGGATTACTACTGTATGTATATAAATAAATTGAGGCCTTGTTTAGATGGCAAGTTTTTACGATCTGTGTCACTGTAGCACTTTCGTTTGTTTATAAAAATTGTTGTCCAATCATAGACTAACTAGGATTAAAAGATTCGTCTCATGATTTACAATCAAACTGTGTAATTAGTTATTTTTTTTACTTATATTTAGTGCTCCATACAAACGGCTAAAGATTGATATGACAGAGAGAATAAAAAAATTTAAAACTTTAAAGCCATCAAAACAAGGCCTAAGCCAGAGTTTAGTGAAGTTCAGATCAAGCGATGAAACACAGTAGCAACTTTACCCGCTCCTCGGCAGCTCAAAATTTCATGGCTCTGGTTGCGAAGCCGTACATCGGAGACGCTGCCGCTGCCCTCGGTCGTAGTACCTCGTAAACCGTACGTGACCGGTAGGTGTCCGGGCCGTCGTCTGACTGCTGGGCGCTGGCCCCTCCTCAGCGTTGCAGCCTTGTTCCTTGTGGCTCTGGCCGCATCGCCTGCAGCGCGCGGCGAGGGCGAGGCCATACGCCGTTTTCTTCCAGGCCCCCGGCGCGGCCCGGCCCCCGCCGCTGTGCCTGCATGTTTCGGCGCACCCCGCTGTCCTCCGCTGCTTGCGTGCGCCGTGCGCGTAGCTGCCGGCGAGGCCTGCAGGCTGCAGACGCCACACGGTACAGTGTCTGAACTGTACTGTCTGCGCCGAGCGGCGATCGATTGCTGTACAACTACAGTTCTAGTTTGCCATGCACAGTACTATACACAGAGCTCTGTAGTTGCACAGTGTACTCCGATCTTACCCAATCCTTTGCTATTATCTGAAGTAAAATGCGTGGACACGTCATTACAATGTGGTGTGCTACCGGCCAACTATATGCATCCTGTAGGGCGTCTAGCTTGTTTATGCAAATAATAACTTTGTTTTATTAATAACATGCAGTAAAGAAAGTCTGAGAACTTATTTGCTAACGACGTTAACTGATTAGCAACACCCGTATAATCACTTTATGACAGAGCTCCCTCTTCTCAATTTCCTCGAGCATCTCCTCCCTAGCAGTAGCAGAGTAGCAAAGTCGGCCCTCGCAGCAGACGCCTCCAGGTAGGTACTCTTGCTGCCAATGAACATTGCACAAGATGTCAGTAAAGTCATCCGTGGCTAGGCAAGGCTAACTGCTTTGATTCTTCGATCATGCAGCCTAAGAAAAGGAGGCACATAAAGACACTGTGCAAAGGTGCGTGCGTCTACGTGCTTACCCTATCGATCGTAGTATGTATGAGTGCACGGTTCCATCTCCACCCCTGGCTCCACAAGCAACCTGTGTCATGAACACTCCAGTAAATAGTGCGTGTATGTTAGTACTGTGCATGCTTGCCTTCATGGACGCGAAGAAACAAACTCCCCAGACAGTGAACATGTCGTAGGAGGTATCCGCACGCGATCGAGCGAAAGGGAAACGGCCTGCCGTTTTAGATCCACTCATTTGTTGTCAGCTCGGCGTATCAACGGTAGAAACCAGGAGCCGAATCCGCGTAGTCCAGTGACATGTCCCACTTGCCCCACCATCGTCACCTCCAGACTGGACGGTGGATCATGTATTTATGTTTGAATCGCTGGTGTAGCATGCACGTAGCATAGTTGGGAAATTAGCCCGGTTTAGGACCGAAAAATTGCCTGGCTGGATTTGTTTATTTGATTGGGCCTGGTGTCGTGCAGCCCAAATGAGGACTCAAACTGATGGACCTTTGCTAGCCCAACATGCCGTTGAACAAGCTAGCTAGCTAATTAGAAGCCCACATCATTCCTTGGCACTGAGCCCAAGCTATTCGGCTCATGCCGCCAATGCCTATTTCAGAAGGCAAAGGGAACCGGAAACTCTGCATGTAGAGTTGCAGACACAACTCTACTGCTCATCGACATCCAGTAAAATGGCTAGCGTTGCATTCCATCTTCTAAGTTTGCTTTTTATAAAAGACATAAATAAAAGTACCCGGTGCTTTGGAGCTGGGTGCTGCGAGAGCGTGTCGCCGTAGACGTTGCCGTCCACTGACATGAAGCAAGTGATGTCGTTAGGCCGCTTGATCTGATGGAGCAAGTGAGAGTTGGTGCCAACCAAACTGCATTCCCCCGGCACGTACGCGCGTAAGCATCACGTGCTCACATCAGAATCACCTAATCCACATGCACACTCCATGGAGCCCTTCGTGCACACACACATATATACACACCTGCGACCAACACCCAACAACATCCAGAGCAGTAAACCTTGACGACGCAGTTCACGAGCCGAAGGCGAAATCTGAAGCAGTGCCACCATGGACGACAGCAAAGCCCCGGTGTCGGAGCACGGCGTGGAGACCTCCAAGAAGGCCGCCGTGCTCGAGGTGGCCGCCAGCAGCGGGAGCCGCAGGGCGGCGGCCACCCGCGGGCTGGCCGTGCTCGACCTCGTCCTCCGCTTCGTCGCGGTGATCGCCACCGTGGGCAGCGCCATCGCCATGGGCACCACCAACCAGACGCTGCCCTTCTTCACGCAGTTCCTCCGGTTCAAGGCGCAGTACAGCGATCTCCCGACCCTGGCGTACGTGCATCGACCGATCCTTCCAGCTTGATTGATGATTGTGTTTGCTTGGTCAACACAGGTGCTCTGTCTGAGCTGCGACGTGCATACATGGTTTCACTTGTCAGGTTCTTCGTGGTGGTGAATTCGATCGTTGCGGCATACCTGGTCCTGTCCATACCTCTGTCCACCGTGCACATCATGGCGAGCAGGGCGAAGTACAGTAGGCTGGTCTTGGTTTTCTTTGATGCGGTAAGAGACATGCTATAGCTTCTCTTTCTGCATTGCATAGGTGCATGATCGATCAGAACAAGCGATCCAAGTGATTACCAACTGAATTTTGGCACTCTTTTTTTTTTACTGTCTCTTACTGATACAGCTGTAGTATCTGTTCAGCGTACATACTCACACACTCACACCACACGCACACCATGCACTCTACTATACACGTCTACAGACCTACAACTACACAGTAAAAATCGTGTCCTTCTTAAGATCGACGGAACCGTCCAAAGCTTTGTAGACGACGGACATGTCATACTGACCATTATGGCATCACGCGAACGAAGCAACATGATTTTATTCGGAAACACAGTTCCCTGGTGGGTGGATACCGAAATTTCGATCCCGGCAGGAATCGAACTCCGGTCGGTAGGCTGAGGACAAACGCCTCATCGCCTGACCAACTGAGCCACAGGCTCGTTCCCGAATTTTGGCAATCTTGACAAAGGCAATGCTGGTGCTGGTGACGGCGGCGGCGTCGGCGGCCGCGGCGATCGTGTACCTGGCGCACAAGGGCAACGCCAGGGCCAACTGGTTCGCCATCTGCCAGCAGTTCGACTCCTTCTGCGACCGCATCTCCGGCTCCCTCATCGGCTCATTCGCGGCCATGGCCCTGCTGCTTTTGCTCATACTCCTCTCCGCCGCCGCGCTGGTGCGGCGCTAGACGGCCAGTTGGCCACACACCTAAGTATCCGTCAGGGTCAATCGCCGGGCTTCCTTGGTGGTCGCGTGCAAGGCGTTGCATGTCTGTACGTACTGGTCAGTGTATAACATGACGTACGTGCTCGTGCAATCGCACTATTGTCGTGTCTTTGTGCAAAGGTCGTGGTACACCGTGAAAGAGATTCATGCATATTATGTAGCCTACTTTTTTATTTTAAACTCCTCGCAAAAAAAATTGAATCTTAAAAAACTTCTTCGTTTGAAACCTTCTTGTTAAGTTTGATACTTAGATGTTGTTTGGTTGGAAGATTTTGCCCCGTAAACAATTCTTATCTGATTCCGTTAATCGTATTTGGCTGGTCCTGCATATAATGGATTCGCATCGTGACCTAATGGATTCGCCATTGTACAATAAGTTTTTTTCCTATGGATAACCATGACAAAGGTTGCTTGAAAATATTCTTACGAGCATCAATTGAATCTTCTGTTATAATTAGAATTTCCATGTAAAAGAGATGTGCCGTGAAACTTTCCAAATTACCAAACGGGGTTACAAAAAATCTAGATTTCCAGCAATCTTTAGCAAAGTAACACCGAAAGAAACAACCTCACTTACAACGTACACAATTATAACCTGACAGAGTACTATTCAACGAAGTCACAATGTTAAAAGAGCATTCCCACAGCCACAAATCTGTATTTACATGCCCACCTGTCAACTATCCACGACATAAGCTTTCATCGGGACATCGTGTCCTCACATCAGTATCACCAGTTTCTGTAAGTCCCCTAATTCCCTAATTTGGGACACTTCAAGTTGCACAGTATAATGGAACAAAAAGGCAATTGAAGAAAGAAAACTGGGAGCTTCAACACATCGCTTCAATCAATTTGTTCAAAATAGCAATCTACACTGATCCTCCCCTTATCTGACTGCACCTGCAGAAAACAGAAATTAGTAACAAAGTAAATAGTCACAAATTAACAAAGTTAAATCAAATTATAAACCTTACCTCAAAACCAGCTCTTCTTTTTCTCTTCAAGTTTAGTTTGCAAATTGTAGATCTCCACATCCTTCCTTTTGATCTCATCTTGTTTCTCCTTCAATTCTTTTTCCTTGATCTTGTTCTCTACTTTTTCAAGATTATCTTTCAGCTCTCCATATAAAAATGCAATAACTGCACCCCCAAGAACAATGACCTTGTACCAGTAATCAATAACAACAACAACAACATAGTCTTTTGTCCCAAGCAAGTTAGGGTAGGGCTAGAGATAAAACCTAAAAGAGACATGAAAACAAAGAACATATAAAGTGTACAAGAAAAAAGATTACGATTCAGGCACGTTAATTGCTCCTATCCATAGCTAAATCCTTAGGGATATTACATTCCTTAAGGTTTCTCTTAACCAACTCGTTCTAAGCCAGTTTAGGTTAACCTCTACCGCGCTTTACATTATCGACCCGCTTTAGAACCCCACTACGCACTGGCGCCTCAGGAGGCCTCCGTTGGACATGGCCAAACCATTTCGACCGGTGTTAAATCAATTTCTCCTCAATTGGTGCCACCCCAACCTTATCCTGAATATCGTTGTTCCGGACTCTATCCCTTCTTGTGTGCCCACAACACCATCGTAACATACGTATCTCTGCTACACTCAATTGCTGGATATGTCGCCTTTTTGTAGGCTAACATTCAGCACCGTATAACATCGCCGGACGAATCGCTGTCCTATAAAACGTACCTTTTAACTTCTGAGACACCCTTTTGTCATAGAGGACGTCTGAAGCCTGACGCCATTTCAACCAACCGGCAGAAATTCTATGCCTAACATCTTCATCAATGTCGCCATCCTTTTATAGCATCAATCCTAAATACCGAAAAGTATCCTTCTTGGCCACCACTTGCCCATCGAGGCTAACGTCTCCCTCTTCATTCCTAGTCGCGCTGAAATCGCATCTCGTATACTCGGTCTTGGTCCTACTAAGTCTAAATCCTTTCGACTCTAACGCGTGCCTCCATAGTTCTAACTTCCTATTAACCCCTGCCCTAATCTCATCCACTAGCATCACATCATCAGCAAAGAGCATACACCAAGGGATATCACCTTGTATGTCCCTCATGACCTCATCCATCACCAAAGCAAATAAATAAGGGCTCAATGCTGACCCTCGATGTAGTCCTATTTTAATTGGAAAGTCACTGGTGTCGTCATCACATGTTCGGACATACGTCACCATATCCCTGTACATATCCTTGATAAGGGTGATGTACTTAGTTGGGACTTTGTGCTTTTTCAAGGCTCACCACATGACATTTCTCGGTACTTTGTCATATACCTTCTCGAGGTCAATAAAGACCATGTGCAAGTCCTTCTTCTGCTCCCTATATCTCTCCATCAACTGTTGTAATAAGAAAATCGCCTCCATGGTCGACCTACCAGGCATAAACCCAAATTGGTTTTGAGTTACACTTGTCACTTTTCTTAGACGATGCTCGATAACCCTCTCCCAGAGCTTCATCGTATGGCTCATCAACTTAATCCCAGGGTAATTAGTACAACCTTGTACCAGCAATCGTTAAATCTAAAATGGCAAAAGAAAATCTCAACATGTCACAAGGAATTGCAATGAAGCAAAGCATTTACCTAAACAATCACTGAAAATTTGTAAGATATTACAAGTATCAATCAGCTTAATCAATTCTCAATTCTCATGATTACAGTTGAAGGGGAAGCCTGATCAAACGACACATTAATTCTCAATTCTCATGATTACAGTTGAAGGGAAAGCCTTATCAAACGACACTATATCAGTAACTGATACAAAATTATCAACTCTGAAAAGATCGCTGTGAACCAAAAGCAAAACTTTCAACCAATAGCTGACAAAAGGGGATTGACTAGGAAATATATAGTGATTCATAGAGAACTCTTAACTACCTTCCTCTCCCAAAACCTCCAAAGAAACATAGAAACAGAAACTACATAAGATTTCTCGAGAAACGTCAAAAAAGGATACCTATTAGAAACAAAGAAATTTAATTAACCACCATACTCGTTGCGGCTTATTCTGGCTATAGCTACAGATAGTAGTTCATTTATTGCAGCCATAACTGCAGCTGCAGCTAAGATAAGCTGCTGCAAGCAGGGCCCCGGTTTATAACCTAAGACACACTCAATAAAATTCTTTTAGACATTTTTACTGTGATGTGCCACATTAAAAAGTTTCATTTGATCTCAGATGTTAGTAACTTCTGCATAAGTAACCAGGTCAAAACCAAGCTTCAAAACATCTCCTTGAATCTTGTAACAGTATCCACATAGAAACTCGCAAGAAGAACAGCAAGAATTTCTATTCAGTTTCTCACAGCTAGAATTTCTATTCAATTTCTCTTAACTCATTTGAACAAAAAGCTACAAAAAATTCTCTGGAAGCAAGAAGATCAAAGAAATGTGAACTATTCCCTCCGTTCCAAATTATGAGTCGCCTTGATTTTTTTTTTGTTTCATCTATTTTGCTAAATATCTAGACATATTATTTATTACATCAAGATGCATAGCAAAATGGATGTACCAAAAATGTCCAAACGACTAATAATTTGGAACGTAGGGAGTACATATTAACAACAAATCTGTTGTGGGATACCCCTCCGTCCCAGAAAGGAAGTCGTTTTGGGTTTTCGTGCCACAAGTTTGACTCGATTTGTATAAAATACATATAATATTTATAAATTCAAATAAATTTATTAAAAAACTAGACTTCAAGATCTTTCCGATGATACTAATTACTTAGCATAAATCTTTATATATTTTAATATAAAATTACCGGTAGTAGTTTCCTCGGGAAGCGAGAATGACATCTATTTTTGTACGTAGAGAGTATTTATTAAAAACAAGGTATATAGTAATTAAATGCTCACAGTTTTGCAGTAGTTGCCTGTATCCAGCATGTGCTTGAAAAATGCTCAGAGAAGTAATAAAGATAATAAATGAACTAATAGTAGTCAGAGATCGTTTCATTTTTACAAGAAAAAACCGAGTGTCCATGAAATTTCTTACTTTACAAGTAAAATAAATGCATAGGCTCATTTTATTTCGCAAGCAGGTCATATGAATATGCATTGAGATGCATGCAGCTTGAGGCTAGGTTTGATGCCCGCTGGCAGTTGGTACTGTCTGTACGAGCTTGTGTTATTTAATGAAACTGTTGACATGCAGGCAAAATCAATGAATAAATGTAAATCTTATGCATATTTATTAGTAGTGATCAGTGAATCCATAATTAATCAGTTCCTTCAGGTTATTCTTTCCCAAGTGCTCTTAAGAAGTGCCCAAGCTATGGGAAAAATCCTAACATAGATTATGGAAGGCATACCAGAAAAATGCATCAATTGCAGATTATTGTATAAATGAAGGTACAACAACATGCCAATCCATGTAATATGCATACTTCATTTCATTTGTAAAAGGAGGCTGCATCTACCTCAACATTTGTATGGACACAACTATCATGTTTCTGTATCTTGCATTATTACTATTTTGAACACAACTACACATTTTGAGTTCTACAGGAACGTTAGAAGCCTACAATAGTAGCATAATGAAACATTAACTTGTTTTATTCGCTGTAATTGAGCTCACTTTGTTATTTATTTAATCTTTCTGCTGTATCTCAGGGAGCCAAGAGAACTAAGTAAGATATATTAAACATCAGTACAGGTTAATAGTGTAGGACATGAAACTTATTATAAGTGAGATAAGAACCAGGCAGTAGTAGCAGCAAAAAGACAAGGATTTTTTTCATAGCAGCCTCAGTGATGATCGGAGCACAATTAGTAAATCAAAAGAAAATGATAAATCAGTAAGAGCGCTCTGTGATTCTACTTTTCTATATTTGTGAATGACCCTGAGTTACTAATCCCTTGTGTAATTCCAATGGCGCATAGATAATGATATCTACCTAATGAAAAGGGCCAAGTTCAGGCTATGATTATTGAAGTACAGAACCTATTGCAGGAACCAAATTTTATGGACTGTAATTATACGAACAATGTAATTTCTGGCGATGTTTTCTCCTCACAAAATCTCTGTACGTACAGTGCAAATCAGCAGCCACAGTGCTGGCAAACAGCCAGCCGAACAGGTGCAATAAGGAACTAATAATCGATCGAGAAGGAACGGGTGATTACCTGTCCCTGTAGCTTCTGCCATCCCTGTTTTACTCGTGATCCCGGAAGTAGGGCGATGCAGGGGGCGGAGCCAAGCGCGGACTGGAGGAAGAAGCCGAAACAACGGAAGGAGCCGAGGACGCATCACTCAGCGGGGATGACGCGCCCTCCAGGTTCTTGCAACGCTTCGGCGCCTCCTTGCTCTTCTTGGCAGCCTTCGGCGGCGCCAACTTGCTCTGCGATATCTTCTTGGCAATCTTCGGCGGCGCCTCCGTGCTCTGGTTCTTGGCAGCCTTCGCCGGCGGTCTCTTCCGTTCTGAAGGTCTTCCGCACATCTTCGCCAGAAGAGAGGCGAACCAGCGGGGCTCGGGCGCGGACCGTGGCAGCATTCCGGTCTTCGACGTCGCGGTAGAGAACGCACCCGGCTCGGGCGCAACGTTGGAAGACCTCCACCTCCTCGGCGCCAGTCGGCGCTGCATCTTCGCCGCCGCTGCGGCGACGATCTGCTTCCACTTAGCCGCCATGGCGGGCTCGGGGCCGGCGGGGGAGAGGGACTTGGGGAGCGGATTCGGGAAGGGGGTTGCGGCCTTGCGGGGAGGAGACCAGGACTCCGTAACGGGGATGGCGACGAGCGCTGGGAAACGGGTTAAAATAGGGGATGGACAGATTTGCTGACGTGAGCGTCCGTTACTAATTTTGAAATGCAATAGGGGATGCGAATTTTTTTTTTGCTGGAGTAGTTTCCAGTCCAAATAATAAAGCATATAAGAACAATAATGTGAAATTTATTGTTCCCGTCCGTCGGTTTATGATTACATTTTCTTTTGCTTTTTTTCTTGTTTTCCATTTTCCATCTTTTTTGTTTTTTATTTTTCTGTTTTATTTATTCCCCCACCGCCAGTTTTTTTTCTGATATTTTCTCACTATTTTTTGTTTTCCAATTTTTCCAATCCATTCTTTGTTTTATTTTTTTTCATGTGCAGGTTTTCCTTTTTTTCTATATACACAGTTGATCGGTGATTTTTTTTTTCCATCGACAAGAGGAATATATTCACACATAATCAATGTGAAAAGAAGAGCATTTGGCTTTGAGAAAAGGTTCCAACCATTAAGTTATTATTGCGTCTTTCATAAAAAATAAAATTTGTGTTGGCGACGGTTAAAAAAGAGACCGAGTGAGTAGATGTCATATTCATCATTAAGTAATGGATATGGGAGTTAATTAGTAAATTATATCTCTCATAATGAAGTTTATAGAAAGAGGAAGACACAACACATATGTATTGGCGAGCATTCACCTTTTATATTCTCCATGGCATTTATTTCTCTTGTTGCAACACACTACTATGTTTGCTTTAATATCTGTCATCCCCCATCCCACTGCACCCTACTATCCCTTGACCATCTTTCACTCTTATCGCCAACACGTTTCTAATCCAAATTCAATACACTATCATGTTTTACCCCAATTGTGAAATCAATTTCAATAGAGTTCAATAATACAAAAAAATCAAGAGAGAAATGGTCAAAGTCTAGCAATGTCCAACAACAGAGTCAGTATTCTTCCGTTAGGTTCCACGGTCCGTCTCATGCAGGTTCTTACAATCTTACTATTACTAATTAGAGGCTTCAACGGAGCCACCACGTTAACTCTCACCAGATGCGCTAAGAAAAAAGATAAATCCAAAAAAATCTCACAATAATCAGAATCAACGGAGCCACCACGTTAACTCTCACTAGATGCGCTAAGAAAAAAGATAAATCCAAAAAGATCTCACAATAATCAGAAATATCTAGCCTTTAATTTCCTACACTCTAATCATCATATTCGATAATAGCCATTGGATCTATTATAATTTATAAAGAAATTATCCACCTTTGCCATTATGAAAAATACATAAAGTAACCCCATAAATTTGCATATAAATTACCCACACGTGTCATTATACTAAATAAAGCGTATTTTTCAAAAAAAATCATGACGTTGCCTCATAGTTGGTAAATTATACATCTTTGCCATTATAAAAAATACATAAAGTAACCCCCTAAATTTGCATATAAATTACCCATACGTGCAATTATACTAAATAGAGCGTACTTTCTAAAAAAAATTATGACGTTGCCTCATACGGAGTAGTTGATGAATATAAAATATTAGATTGGTCTATCTATCACGTTGACTTAGTAAATATATTTTAATATTAATACAAATATTTTATAGCCATCATGTTCATAACTATTTTGCATATAAATTACTCCCTCCGTCTTAAATTTTAAGTCATTCTTGGAGAATCAAAGTTTCTCACAATTGACCAAAATTATAGAGAATATTTTAAATATTTATAACATCAAACAGGTATAGTACGAAAACATAATTAACGAAGAATCCATTGATACTTAGTTGACATCCTAATTATTATTACATTATCATATAAATTTGGTCAAACTTAGATTACTTTGACTCTCCAAGATTCTTGGAATGACTTACAATTTGAGACGGAGGAAGTATCTATGTCGGGTGAATATAAAATATTAGATTGGTCTATCTATTACGTTGACTTAGTTAATATATTTTAATATTAATACAAATGTTTGTAACCATCATATTTATAACTATTTTGCATATAAATTATCTATGTTTGCTATTATACTAAATAAAAAACTATTTTTAAATAAAATAAAAAATATGACGTTGCCTTATAGTTGGTTAATATAAAATATTAGATTAGCTTATCTATCATGTTGACTTAGTTAATATATCTTAATATTAATACAGCTATTTGTAGCTACCATGTTTATAACTAGATTAGTAAACCTATTTTTGTTGCGTTTGGTCATATAGATAGGAGAAAAAAATCCGCCTTATATATAACTATTCATAGATAAGTTAATATAAATATTAGATTGACCAACTAATCATGTCACTTAGTTAACGTATCAATACACTAGAAGTGTGTTACAAAAATAAACTAGATAATCTCATATCAATCGTAAACATATTGGCATTAAATAGAAACTCTTGAAATAACCATTGGATTTATTTATTTTGTAAAAATTACCCACCTATACTATTATAGATACTATTACTAATTAGAGGCTTCAACGGAGCCACCACGTTAACTCTCACCAGATGCGCTAAGAAAAAAGATAAATCCAAGATAATCTCATAATAATCAGAAATATCTGGCCTTTAATTTCCTAGACTCTAATCATCATATTCGATAATAGCCACTGGATCTATTATAATTTATAAAGAAATTACCCACCTTTGTCATTATGAAAAATACATAAAGTAACCCCCTAAATTTGCATATAAATTACCCACACATGCCATTATACTAAATAAAGCCTATTTTCTAAAAAAAAGAAAAATCATAACGTTGCCTCATAGTTGGTAAATTATCCATCTTTTCCATTATAAAAAATACATAAAGTAACCCCCTAAATTTGCATATAAATTACCCTCATGTGCCATTATACTAAATAAAGTGTACTTTTCAAAAAAATTATGATGTTGCCTCATACGGAGTAGTTGGTGAATATAAAATATTATATTGGTCTATCTATCACGTTGACTTAGTAAATATATTTTAATATTAATACAAATATTTTATAGCCATCATGTTCATAACTATTTTGCATATAATTACTCCCTTCGTCTTAAATTTTAAGTCATTCTTGGAGAATCGAAGTTTCTCACAATTGACTAAAATTATAGAGAATATTTCAAATATTTATAACATCAAACAGATATAGTACGAAAACATAATTAACGAATAATCCATTAATATTTAGTTGACACCCTAATTATTATTACATTATCATATAAATTTAGTCAAACTTAGATTACTTTGACTCTTCAAGATTCTTGGAATGACTTACATTTGAGACAGAGGAAGTATCTATGTCGGGTGAATATAAAATATTAGATTGGTCTATCTATCACGTTGACTTAGTTAATATATTTTAATATTAATACAAATGTTTATAGCCATCATATTTATAACTATTTTGCATATAAATTATCTATGTTTGCTATTATACTAAATAAAAAAATATTTTTCAAAACAAAAGAAAAAATGTGACGTTGCCTTATAGTTGCTTAATATAAAATATTAGATTAGCTTATCTATCATGTTGAATTAGTTAATATATCTTAATATTAATATAGCTATTTGTAGCTATCATGTTTATTACTAGATTAGTAAACGTATTTTTGCTGCGCTTGGTCATACAGATAGGAGAAAAAAATCCGCCTTATATATAATTATTCATAGATAAGTTAATATAAATATTAGATTGATCAACTAATTATGTTTCTTGGTTAATGTATCAATACACTAGAAGTGTGTTACAAAAACAAACTAGATAATCTTATATCAATCGTAAACATATTGGCATTAAATAGAAACTCTTGAAATAACCATTGGATTTATTTTATTTTATAAAAATTACCCACCTATACTATTACACAAAATATTTTTGAAAATAAAAAATTGAAAAAAAGTTGATAACATTACAAATATTCTTTCATAGTTGGTCAATACAAAGTATAAAATAAAAAATATTAGATTGTCATATCTACCATGTTTAGTTAATTATTGTATTTATTAGTAAAATCTCAAAGGAAATATATATCAAAAACTAAGAGCTCCAATTTTCATCAACAACACATAAATAGAAATCTATTTCTGTGGTCAACCATGATCGTGGTGTTTGTCATTTAATTTTTGTGTAGTAATTCTATATAAAAAAGGTAAATTAATGTCATCGTTATTATAATATTTCAGTTTACTGTTGTGATGTGTTGATCAGCAAACTTTAAGTGAGATTGATTAAGCCAATGAAGGAACTATGAAAAAACAAATTATCCAATGGATTTTAGAGCATGGGATGCAATCTAGCATGGTAGTGGCGAACAAATAAGTCTCAGTATGATTTTTATTGTTTACTATGATATAATGTTGTTAGATTATTTTCAATGTACATGCTAACAATGTTAAAAAAATGAGGGACCAAAATTGCACGATGTTATGAGTAAGGCCACCTATATGGATTTACTACTAATTTAATACATTCTACTAATTATCTACATCTTATAATTATTTTATTAGCTTATAGAAAATATTGAAAGCACAGTATGTTTCTCCATTGCTAATTTTATAAAAATAATACAATAAAATTGTTTTAAGTAAACATAAATATTGTGCCAACATGCAAATCTCTCTCACATACACACTTAAGATATTTGTTTTTAAATTTTAATTAAAATGATTGACATATGTATATTGATAATATAACCACTACTACATGAAATTTTGTTGGTAAAAAACATCTTTAGAAGTGAGGATATTATTACTCCCTCTATGAATTATAATTCACATTAATTTTTTTATTACATCTATTTTGTTATGCATCTCAATATTATAATATTATCTAAATACATAATAGCAAAATGTATGAACCAAGAAAGTCAAAACGACTTATCATTTAAACGAAGGTGTCTATGTCTTTCCCATCGTAATCTCACACCAAACTCCATCACTAATCTCTCCATCACTAATCTTAAGGGACATGGTGTAGGGTTAAATTTTTGAAATGATATTTTCATATTTTATTAACTATCTGGACTTTTCTTTTAAAAAATATTTTTGACACTGCTAATACCACTGACATATTTAACTACCTATGTCATCATGATACCTAAAAGTAAATATTAATATAAATATTTACTCCTCAAGTTCTAACCCGTGCGAGAGCACGGGTTGATGGACTAGTTATTTTTCCTAATTGTTTTTCTGTTTG
>CM041635.1:51802637-51827170 GCA_023333625.1 Bothriochloa decipiens | reverse complement strand
TTTTAGTTATTTAAACTAGTCCATCAACCCGTGCTCGTGCACGGGTTAGAACATTCAGAGACATTAACTAAAATTATATATTAAATATTTAAAATAATAGCTATAATAGATATTCACTTATGAAAATCTATTAATTTTTTTATTTATATGTACTTTTCATCCATGTCTATTATTTTATTAGATAGCACGTATCTCAAAAATACATGTGGCAAAACCTCCTAAATCATATGGCCCACACGCATGATTATTGTCTAAATAGACTCCAAATAACCATGACTGTGTTCCATATGACTTAAAAAGTCTGTCGGGTAAATCCCGAATCATCCACGATTCTCCGAGTAGGATCCATCGTTATAGAGAGACATTGCAGTATTACAACAGTTTGATATAAATAATATACCATGAAGTAAAACAGCGGAAGACTTACAACAACATCAGATTAAATTGTACCAACCATAATAGTAGTGGAGTAGCAGTAGATAGCTTTATTACAATACCAAACGATAAGCCCTGCCCAAGAGCTAAACACCTTACTCGTCGTCGCTTTCCTCGACGACTGTCATGCAGCAGGATGCAAAGCACTCCTGCCCATGAGGCTCACCTGCAACAAGGGTTCAACAAACCCTGAGTACAAAAGTACTCAACAAGACTGACCCGACGAAAAAGAGGGGTGGAGACTCAAGAAATGCAGGCTAGAGGGACAAGGTAAGGTCTGTAGGAGATAAGAAATTTTGTGGAAAGGCTTAACAGAAAGCAAAGTTTGCTTGGACTAGCTCCAAATATCAACCAACTTCATTATTAAACCTTAATCTTTGTTTAAGTTGTTACTACGATGATGAACACCGATCGAGTCTTCTTCTCCGAGAAGCAACGGCGATTCGAATCCATTTTTATACGCAGCTGGGATCTAGGTCACTGGAATACCGGAGACTTTAACTTCGATGCACCCCAGATGAACCAATATACCGGGATAACAACCGCAGCCATATATCACCACATGATACACGTGAGCTCTGCGGCCTAGCGTACCAAGATACATGGGAACTTAAATGTAACAGCCCCAAATGGGCTAGTGGGCCCAATTCGCGATATGGGCTGATGTTACTATAGCAGTCCGTTACTGTAGCACCGAATCGGGCCGGGCATGTTTCGAGTACTGTAGCACGGGGGTACTGTTCATCGGATACTGTAGCATCGCGAAACACTGTAGCAACCCGGGTTTAGTACCGTATCGTGAATCCTGAGGTCGCCCAGCCAGCTTAAATACTAGGGCCAAGGACGCGTATTAACCTTCGGTTAACCGTTTTGAACGAAGCGAGGACGAAAGTTCAAGCGGGTTTTTACGCAGGCGGGACCCGCTCCTCGGTAGAGTGGGCCTGGGCCGTGTGCCGGGACTGGGTTGTTACATTTGGTATCAGAGCCGACTCTCGAGGTTTCACGGGCGCATGGAGTTCAATGCGCGGGCATAATGCGCATGCACATACGTGGACCTAATGACAGGACACGACATGACATGGCATATAGATGCGCTGGCATTGAACACATGGACGTGACCAAGAGAGGAGGATCCTGAATTAGGTGTCCCGAAAGGGTAAGCTGGTCTGGCATTCGACGGGGACGTCGAATCCTTAGGGGGGGTGATTGTAACAGCCCCAAATGGGCCAGTGGGCCCAATTCGCGATATGGGCCGATGTTACTGTAGCAGTCCGTTACTGTAGCACCGAATCGGGCCGGGCCTGTTTCGAGTACTGTAGCACGGGGGTACTGTTCATCGGATACTGTAGCATCGCGAAACACTGTAGCAACCCGGGTTTAGTACCGTATCATGAATCCTGAGGTCGCCCAGCCAGCTTAAATACTAGGGCCAAGGACGCGTATTAACCTTCGGTTAACCGTTTTGAACGAAGCGAGGACGAAAGTTCAAGCGGGTTTTTACGCAGGCGGGACCCGCTCCTCGGTAGAGTGGGCCTGGGCCGTGTGCCGGGACTGGGTTGTTACATTAAACCCCACAGTAAAACACATTATGACATATGTGGGATCTCTGGCCCCACTATAAGTCACTCCATGATATACACGGCTCCAACCATCCGTATATCACTTCATGCATGTGGATTTCTAAATTCTCGATATCACCAGTTCACCAACGGACGGGACCCAGGGCATCAACAGATGGAAACACTACAGAGGGACTCCATTCCCAGTGCAAGTTAGCCGTCCGGACTCGATTTATTACTATTATCAAGATTCCAACAAAGAAAACCAAACTCATCTTTTTCATTCTTTTACCTTTGAACATTTAACTAAGCAGGGCTAAGCGTTACTACTTATCTTCCAAAGCAGGTAACAAGGAATAAGGAAAATAAGACAGGTAATGCAATTGGTGGGTTTTTCACTCAACTCCTATTACTTAATGCAACATATCATAGCTGAAGCGGTAAAACTTTTATAAATAGAATAGGGTTTGAATGCATCCGGGACTTGCCTTGATGTTCGGGGTAGACGGTCTCAAACTCTGGATCAACTCCCGATTCCTGAATCTGCTCTTCCTTCGGATCTGGGCGACAACGTTAACTCTCCGTTAACGGAAGCTATTCGATAATTAATATGCTTTAACATGATGGAATAGTAAACATGATGCTAGATGGATGCATGATCAGATTAAGGGATCAAGTACAACTTTTCTTCACGATAAAGTTGCAAGCCAACAAAACTTCGCTTATAAAACTCATTAGGGTTAACTACGCCATTTAAGAACTAATTAAACACATAAAATAACGTTAATTAAGCCCTAATGACGTGATTAAGGTAAACACAAACAATTAATTAAAGTGCCAAAGGTCATTAGGGTTAATGACCCAAGGTCATCAATCATTCCCAAAGTCAAACAAATCCTATAATGATTAAACTCAAATAAAGGGATTAATAATTATTTAAAAGCATTAATAAGGGCATAAAAATTAAAGTTATCAAATTAAGCCCAAATTTTTTATTTTAGAAAGCTCTTAGCCTAATTAGATGGAAAAACAAATTTTAGAATTAAAAGCCAATTACTTTATTTATTAAAAATTATTGAAGGTCCATTTTTCAATTAAAAGGGCTAATTTTAACATATGCAAAAAGTATACAAATTTGGCATTTCATATTTTTCCTAGGTAGATGACATCATAAAGAACACTCACAAAAAATTTTAGAATTTTTGGAGCTATAATTTAATTACTATGATTTTTCAAAGAAAATAACATTTAAATTATTTTTTGAAAATAGAAAAAAAAATCGACACAGTACTCCCGCGCTGACCGACGGTCTGCCGGTGGTTGACCGGCGATTACTCGCCGTCGGCGAGGTCTCCGGCAATCGGACTTGAACCGTTGGGCTTAGCTTGGCACGGGGAGTCGATCAGTGTAGCCAACGGCGAGGCGGAGCGGCGGCGGCACCCACGCCGGCGGCCATGGCGATGCGGCGGAGGTCGGGCGCGGCGGCGGAGCTCACCGGAGCTGTTTCCAGCGACAACGACCACACGGACACACGCAGCGCACTCAGGCGAACTTATTTGGCAACTAAATGAGGCCAAACGGGAACTCCAGCCACGACGGCTACGCGCGCGGCGGCGCTGGCAACACTGCGCCGGCGGCGAGCTACGGTGGCCGGCGGTTATGACACGGGAATGATGAAATGGATAGCGCAAACAGCTGCAGGAGCTCACCATGGTGCTGATGCGCACGTTGGTGGAGGCTCGGAGTGCTTGAATCGAGCTGCGGGCGACGGCGGTGATGGCGGCGACGGTGCTCCAATGGCAAGGTCGGCGTCACCGGCGTTCCTGTGGACCATCAAGCCGGCCAAGGTGTGCATAAGAGGCAGGATAGCATGGAGAGCATGGTAGCGAGGTTAAAGATAATATATTTTCACCCTCGACGACGGTCGACAGCGAAAACACTCGCGGCGGCTCGGCGACCGGCCGTGGAGAAGACGACGGCACGCGGGCAGCTCGGGCGAGGAGAGTAAACACGAACTAGCTCAAATTGACCGTGAGGATGTGGCGGAGCTATTGGCAAGAGCAATTGGGCAGTGGTGAAGCGTCGGTGGCGAATTCGAGCGGCGGAGCGAAGTCGTCGGCGACAACGGTAGGAAGAAGAAAGAAGAGAAACGGCGGCGCCTGACCGGTATTTATAGGCCAAGGGTGACGCACGGACGTGCGTCACGACAACGGCGAAGTTTCGGGTGTCCAGGAGTGTGCTGGCGGCCGAGCAGGTGCGGCGGTGGACGGCGACGCGCGTTGAGAAGCCGGCGATGGCGGCCGACGATAGGTTTCGGTACTGTTCAAGAAAATTACAGAATTGCCATTCATTTGAAAATACAAATTACTCCAAAATTTATATAAGAACATAAAAATCTCCAAAAATATCATTTGCATAACTTTTCAATAGCTACACTTTTCCTTTAATTGGCATCTTCAAATTCTATTTGGATTTTAAAATTTGAATTCTGCTTTGAAAAGGGAATAAAACCCTAGAAAAAACATTTAAAATTACTTTTGATTTTTCAATAAAACTTGAATATCTTCAAAACTATGAAATGTTTAACTTTCCAAACCAAACCTTTTTCATATACAAAATTTTCCAAAATTTTGCATAATTTTTGAATTATGGTTTTAAAATCAAAAGGGGACAAATACTGGAAAACTGTATTTTCAAATTCATTTGAAATTTCTTTTGGAATCTTGAAAAACTTTATATACGAACTTTGTAGCTATTATCAAGATCTACAAACTATCTTTTTAGAGTATCTCCAAATTATTTATAGATTTTGAATTATAGAAAAGGGGGTAAAACTAGGTTTTGGAATAAAGGGTTTTTGAAATAGAATTCAAACTCGATTTGGTTTCTAACTTAATTGGTTGGTTATTAGTGATCACAAACATCATCCAAGGACATTTTTAGGTCATTAACCCAATGACACCCTTGGTTGACCAAGTTGACTTTTGAAAAACCTTTTATAGCATTTCCAATTTGAATTTAAATTTGAATTGCCAGACTTGGAAGTAAGCTTTGGAATCCAAATTCAACTTCAAATATGAAAATCATTTTTAGGGTTGGACTTAGACTTATACACTATGCTTGACACTAGTGTAAACACGGTTTACACCTCAAGTACATAGAGTATAAACTAAGCATTTGCAATGACATTCGAAAGTAGGGTTTTATTATTTCATGTGACTAAAATATTCTAGAAACACAATCAATCTATGAAATATAAACTTGTTTTAGTTAATGCAAATTAAGATTGACTTAAACATGAATGCTTTGCAGTGCATATGATGACATGGCATGTTTTAGTTAATATAACACCAGAGGGGTTACAATACATTTGGTTGGTCATTTGTTTAAACTATCATGGCTTTAGATAATGAATATTTTAACAACACCAACCTAAATTTTTTATTCTTTTTCCCTAATTTTTAATTCTAAATTGCTTATGACAACAATATTATTTACATTGGTGATTATAGTATACTAATTTCATGGTAAAATGTTTTAGATTTTGGTAAGAACTTTAGGACCTGTCTTGGTCTCGTGTGTATTAACTTTTAGGATAGATCTTTTTTAGCATGAAATGTCTTTAGTTCAACCATAACCTAGAAGTATATAAACTTTTATTTCATTCCTTTATGTGATATCATGAAAATATCTATTTTAACTTTCAACATTTTTATCAAGTTCTTGTAATATTTTACATACATATTAATTTTATTATTTGTTTCAAATTTTCATTTTATTTTATTAAAAGATCATTATAGGAAACTTTTTAATTCTTACAATGGCATAAATAGTTGTTTTAGCATGCACCATGGCACTCAAGATGTTAAAAACAAATAATGCTTAAAATTTAATTACAAAAATTCATATGATATAGTGTTTAAATCAAAACATTTAAATAGTTTTTCAAAATAATGACTAACAAAATTAATTATCATGAGTATTATATTATATCTTATAGTGAAATATAAGTGTCATTACTATGTGGTTTGTTAATGATATAATTCCATGCTTGATAAGCTTATAAAAGAAATATTTTTTTCCTAATGTATACATGGTTTCTTTGTCCATGCAGTGGAAATTAACTTTGTGCATAATTTTAACTTAATAGTGGTGGAAGTTTGTATTTCAAATTTAGGTACCAAAGATATAATTATATCACAATTCCACATATGGTAATTTGAATGCAAACTTAGGAGTCAAAACATTGTCTTTCATAATGATAGAGGTGGACAATAATTTATTAAAACACATTAGTTTAATTATCTTTATAATTATGGAGGTTTGAGTTTTTTAATATAGGCCTTATTCATTACACAATGGACCATTGTCCCCTAACTTTTTAGGATCATTGGCATGTATACTCGATGCAATTAACCCAATAACATTATTCTTAAAGTGAACAAAGAAACTATACTTGATGGTCAATAAGGATTATATCAAGCCTTATTTGTTTTAAATAATGCAAAAAATCAATACAATTAAAATAAAAATTATACGTAACGGTCAATAAAAATCGTACCATGACTTATATGTTGACCACAATCGAGGAACATTGTGTGTCCTATACTCTAGTTACTATTGGTTTGATTTCTTCACAATTCTTGTCCTGGCACACTTAAATTTTACTAACCATGCCAATTAAAACAGTCTAACCCAATGACATAATTATTAATGAATTATACCTGATGGTAAATAAATAGTATATCAAACTTATTTGTTCAAACTAATTTAAGGACATTAAATTAGAATAAAATTATACCCAATGGTCAGTAAATATTGTATTATGACTTATTAGTTCACTACAAAGAAAGATTGCATCCCATACTCTAGTCACTCATGCTTTGATTTTTCAAGTATATTAATAAAAAATGGTATGTCGTAGGAGAAAATTAAATTATAATTATGGGTTTTGGGAAGATGGCCAAAAAAATTAGTACATCAAATTAGAGAAATTAATAATAATGAGATCTCGCAGGATGGCTACACCTTTGGTCTGCAGGTGTAGTCGGTGCCAGTATTGATGTAGATGCCGTGGACGTCGGACGTCATGCCGTCACACACCGGCATCCTATGTGTTCCTATGCCACCCATCTTTTTTCCATGACGTAGATGAGCTGCCTCCTGGCACCATGTTGAGCTGGTCTCCCCTCAATCTTCTCCAGGGCATGAAGTAGACGGCTATGGTGCTGATATTGGCACACGCCCATCTTCCTCCCATTGACGTGTAACTTGCTCAAACTTTGGAGGCCGTCGGTGCGGGGCTGTGGTCGGTGCATGGATGGATTTTCTTCCATGGTTATGAAGCCCTCACGTGCTTGATGGGAATTTCCTCCTCGTTTGGAGTTCGGCAGTTCATCATAGATGTTTTAGGATGCCTAGATTTTAGGCTGTTTTTGTTTGCGGCCATGCAGTTGATCCTCCGTGACGCCGTTCCGGTTGGTCCATCAATGGATTTATTTTTCCTTCTTTCCATTGTATGTACATATCTAATTCTAACCAAAACAAAGGATTTATTTATTTTGTTTGCGACCGTGCAAATGTGACGCCCTTCCAGTTGGCCGTCATAGTTTCCTTTCTTTTTCTAGTATATACGTATATTAGATTTACTTTTTTTTATTTATATATAATAATGACAGAGGTGGGTAATTTTGTACAAAATGTAAAATAGATCTAATGATTATATATCGTCAGAGCCCATAGATGGATGGCCAGATGTTTCTGATTATTATGGTAATTTCTAAGATTTATCTTTTTTTCTAGCGCGTCTAGCGAGAGTTAACGTGGTGCCTCCGTTGAAGCCTCTAATTAGTAACAGTAAGATAAGATAAGATTATCGTGCTACCAGGTGGTTAGAGCAGGCATTGACTTTATATCGTTTATGATGGTTAAAACATATTATTTTGGGAAGAAACTAAGAAGGCAACAAAAGAACCCTAGCCACCTACGTAGGTCTCTAATCAATAAACAATCACACGCGTTGCAAACATGGTAGACGCGAATATTTGCAGCAGATAGATGTGGACAATGCTGAATTGCTGATGCAATGTCTAGTTTAATGCTATCTTTCAGAGGGAAATAAAAGAAGAGGCGAACTTCTTTCACAATCATTGCGCTATAAAATAATAAGACATCGACAAAAAGGATATAACCTAATACTATCATGTTACTATGTCCATATTGTTCGTGCAAAACCCTCTCTGGCTCTCTACCAAACACCAACCTCGAAGAGAAAGCGATCGAACAAAACAATATGATTTCACAAGCCGCCCGCTGCTGAAACCAAAGCCTGCTTTTGCCCGTCTCAATCCCACTCAGGGCTTTCAACCTCACCCTCCTCTCCCGGAGAGCCTCACGCCTTCAGCTCCCCTCCCCTTCCCCGCCACACCAAGGCGCCAAAAATAAACGCCGCGCCACTACGTGGCGAGGGAGCTTTGCCACATTACATCGCTTGCCACCTCGTCTCTTCGCGGAGGCCTCGCCGCGACGACCGACGATGAAGGTCTCCGAGGCGCCCGCGCCTGCGCCCGACGAGGACGCGCTGGACGAACGCGGCGTGTCGCTGCACCTCCCAAGGCTGCTCGCCGGCGTCGTCTCAGGCGCCCTCACTGGCCTCTTCGCTCTCGGTACATGCTCTTGCACATACATGCTCCTCTCGCCTCAATCTTTCTTGCCACTGTTATCTGTCCTGAGAGCTCGACGATGGCTTTGTGGCGCGCGCGTGTAAAGCTGGGGCTCTGACGGGGGCAGTCACCGGCGCGGTGGCGGGCAGAGCATCCGACAGCGGCGGCGTTCTGCGGGGAGCTGGATTGGGGGCGGTCGCCGGAGCTGTCCTCTCCATTGAGGTTCTTGAGGCTTCTCGCGCTTATTGGTGCTCCGACCGGCTGGGCTCGCACGGCGCATCGTCCATGGTAGTATAAGCTTCTTCCATGCCCTGCTTGTTCAGTTGTCTGCTTTCAGTTTCACAAGATCACATCTTCGTATTCTTGTCAATTGAGAACTTGATTGTCGGTTTAAATTACCATTCTTGCTTGGACCGTTGGACGATTGGTGTGAACGCGAATATGCCATCTGCTTCTCCTTCTCTAAAGTCTCTTCGACGTTATCGTATATGTCAGTACTCCGTATGTGTGAGACAGTGACTGTTACTAGTACTTCATAAGGTTCATTTTGTTTCATAAAAAAAAAAGCTTCTCTTTTACCTAATGCAATCCAGAAAAATAGTCCACTTGCACGATTATTTTATCGTTTGAGGTCCATCTATATATCACAAAAAATGAGTTTACCACGGTAATTGTTAGTAATTTTATAGAAGCGTTCATGGTTTGTGCATGGTTTGGTATGCAGGCCGATTTCATTGAGCAGCTCCTTCGTGCCCGGTTTGTACAAGAGCAATTTGCGCCTTCAAGACATGCATCATTTCGCTGGCAGGTCAGTACTCAGTAGCACTGGAGTAGTTTTTTTTTTTCGAGATGGAGTAGTATGATTTATTTGACACCACAAAGCTACAGAAAATATGAAATTGAATGGTAATGCTGCAGAAAAATTCCACAGTTATTGGGCTGTTAGTGTGTTTCTAATTCTACTAAATTTTAGATACCTTTTCATTGACAGGTCAGCATATCAGATTTTAGTCACGATGACCTATATGACATCTTTGGAGATATTTCATCTAAAGGGCTCTCACAAGAATCACTGAAGAAACTACCACATTGTGTGGTCACTGACCAAATGCGGGACTCATTCGGTGAAATCCTGTCTTGCCCTATCTGTCTACAGGTACAAATTATGGAAGTGCAATACTACTAATTGTTAAAGAAACCTTCTACCATAATATGCACATTGATTTGGTTAAGAGTATAGTAGGAATAAGAGAGAAACAAATACCTACAGCTTTTGCAGTTTTGTTTGCCTTAGCACCTCACCTTTATAATTAATATAAATACCAGGACCTTCCTGTTTATATACATTCAAAAAGGGAAAAGAAAACCTATGCTAAAAGTAAGCTCATGTCACAGTGATCTTGCACCTTAACATATATAATAGATTTTTATAAAAAAAAGCCAACCATGGTGACCATTAATGTTTTGTTTTCTAACTTGATACTGGAGTACTGATTGTTGGGTGGTTGCTACGCGCTCCCAGCCTATTATTACTAGTACCTGATTTGTCTGTCTAGTGGTTGTTAAACTCGTTTGATGCACTCTATAAAGTTCTGTGTCAGGAAGATTCAGGCAAAAGACTTGTCCGCAACCATTGAACACAAATTAGCACATGGACAGACAATTGGCAAGTGATTTTCTTTTTTTTTCAATGCAAGTAATCAGCGATTTTCCAAGCTATTTTCTTCACAACGATTTCTGAGTGAGATATATGGTTGTTCAACCAGAAAAATGGCCTCATTCTGTGAGCGATAATTGAGATCATGAATGCAAGTTCAGGCATTTAGTGGGATGCAACTACCTCATTGGGCAACTGCAATTAGCGATTTCATACCAAAATTTGTTTGCTACTAAATGCAATGTGTGGCTGGCCGCTGGCACCTGCTTTGTGCATTTTTTCCCCCTTTCTCACCAACACAGACCTAATAGCGCCCCTCATCTTGCAGGACATTGTAGCTGGCGAGACAGCCAGGAGGTTGCCCATTTGCTCTCACACTTTCCACCAGCCTTGCGTGGATAAATGGCTTGTCGATCATGGCTCATGCCCCGTTTGCAGGCAACATGTGTAAGATAGGTAACCTGCGTAAATGAAGAAATAGTTGTTAGGTGAAGTGAAATGTTTGCTCCTACACTTCATATAGAGGTACATACCATGGTGTAAATTAGCAGAATCTGCCTGTTTTACTACCAGCGGAAACGGCCGTGCACATCTGACAGTCTGACTTTGTCTCTTACACCCGGTTCCAACGTGTAATGAAATAAGATTGCTGTGGAAGCAGTTCCTTTTTCTGTAGAAGTTATTTGTCTCCTTGGCACTCTGCGGAACCGCATAATTTCTGAACAGATTCCATGCGCAGTTCCAGCCGTGTCGGCTGGTCAAGAGTCGGATGAATCTCGGCTGAACAGATTGCTACCCTGTGTTTGGCATGTTGATGACTAGTACTATGTTTCAGTCCGGCCATGTATTCCATTTCCATTGCCCATCCGCTTGAAAGGTCTGTCTGAAACTAATGGCGGTAGCACCCAATCCAGACAGAGCACTATTAATAGGACGTCAACATCCATTCATCTTTGATGGAGTAAAGAGCAGTGGTCCTGAATACTGTTGTGCTGAATCAATTGTCGCTTGAAATCTTCCAGTCTACAGAGCCGGGCCGATGGATCCCCATGCCAAAGCACAGTATTGCGCGCCGGCGGCAGCCCGAACTCTGTCAGGATGACGCCACACCTTCGATCAAGAACAGAGGGGTTGGCAGTGATGATGTGCTCCGCTGATGAGGGGCGGCGGCACCGCCAGAGGCCAGGATCTGTTGCCCACGGGAGTGGCGGCGGCCGAGGTGCAAGATCTGATGCGGATGCCTAGCTTTCATCCTCCGCATTGTCAGAGTCTGTGATCGTAGCTTTCACAACAGAGTGTTCAGTTTCGCGTTTTCGAAAGCATAAAATTTGCAAGCTATTGAGGGAAATTAGATCAACAAATCAGTATCTAAAAAAGATCAACAGATTATTCCTGAATATGTGCAAAAGTTCTCGACGAAGCCATGCACATTATCAACAGAGATTTTCTATTGGCAGTTTGGCACACAACAGAATTCAGGAACAAGTGTTCTTTCAGAGAAGTGTAATGATCTACCAGAGCCTCCACTTTGCAAGAGGTGCTACATGTCATATGCCCAACAATCAGAGAGTGCCACCACGTCATTTCAACCCCGTGTTTCTACTGAGTACTGGAACAAAATACAGTGAGACTAAGCTCTAGAGTTACAGCGTAGTATATTTGGTGTTTGTCTGTACTTTCAAGAAAGAAGAAAGAGTAGGCCAACTTCTTCTGTTCAGTATTGGAAAAATTGTCTATCTGTGCAAAACGAAGATGTCAAACTTCTTGGATCCAAGATCCTCAGAACATTTTCCTCCCCATCTGCAGGTTCAAAAAGAAACAATGACTCAGACATTCATATATCAAGCTACAAACTAACAAAGCCCCCAAATATAACCCTTGGGTTTTAAAACAGATGCACGTTTCTGTTGTTGGGAATCACCTGGGGAAATTTCTTGAGAGGGTCCTGCATTTGGATTTCATCTTGTTGGGAGACCCATATTCCTCCAACGATGCTCAAACTGAAACACAAATACAAAGTTCACTAGATCACCCAATAAAGTTTTCATGTAGGGGTGGAAATCCAATGCATTAGGCATTCCACTAACTTACCTTTGACTTCTGAAGAGCCTGCCTTATCTCAGGATCAATATCCGAGTCACATAATCTGCTGGGCATTATCTTCACCTTCTTGATATCCAGCTCAGGGCCACCTCTGATCACAGATGCCCACCATTCCTTCTTGTTTTGCTTTGACAATAGCATAGACAGTGATTTCCCGTCCTCTGAAGGAGTTATTACAAAATAGTGAATGACATACAGGTAACACAGACTTCATTCAGGGACAGATATTAGCCATGCAACAAAAATAACAATTGTCCAGAAGCAGTCGCAAACGTTGACCGGTTGGTAAAGCACCCCCTGGAATGAAAAACAATCAGAACATCATATTAGAAGATGTATTCCCTATGAGGAAGATTCTTGTCATGTAAATACTAAGCATGTTTATCAACATATAGATGAGGTCACGCCATCAATATTGCCACTTACATCAATTATTGGAGTCTGGCCTTTTAGTGCAACCTTTAGGTGGTTCTTCTCAATCTCACAGACAACAAACATTGACTTTGTTCCTTGGGGGACTGGAACAGTTATGTTAACCTCTGACAACTCTTGAGTCCAGGAATATTTCTCCAACTCCAGACCATTTTCAGCATTTGGTTCTAATCCACAATTGAAAAGGAAAACACCTTAGTTCTTCAATTTAAATGATGTGAGCACAATAACAGAAATGGAAGTGCAGATTAAGTTCATCTGATGTCAAGATCAGAATGAGAGTACAAACAATTTATTTCAGAAAAAGGTATGCACAGCCCAAGTTGTTAGTCATTGATGTCCCAGAATTGGAGATCAGAGTGAGGTACAGTAAGTAACATGTGGAAATCACAGTTGCCATCAGAAATGGGTCTCAAATAACAAGGAAGGAACTTATCGACTATTCATTATAGTAGAAATGTTACTTAATTAGCATAATAATGATAATTTAAAGACAGACTCATAGGTTCAACGCAGCAGAATACTACTAGTCTTACAGACATATCAGCAGAAGAACCAGTATAACATGATATTGCATCATCAACTGATTGCTGGAGGAATGGAGGGCGGCCTCGTTTGCGAACGGATTATGCGAAGACGAAGCGAGGTTTTAAAGGGATTT
Organism: Bothriochloa decipiens; assembly: GCA_023333625.1. Lineage (NCBI taxonomy): Eukaryota > Viridiplantae > Streptophyta > Magnoliopsida > Poales > Poaceae > Bothriochloa > Bothriochloa decipiens. The sequence goes on along the minus strand of CM041635.1, from coordinate 51,813,661 downwards.
TAGAACAGTGACGAGTTTTTGTTGGCTGCGACCAATGCGTCCAGTACAAGTGGGGCCGGGCGACGGTGGGCCATGTCACTTCTCGTGTGAAGCAAATTCCATCAACAAAAACTTATTTGCTAGACGAGTTTTCGTCTAGTATATTTGCCAGAAAAAAAACTTCTACAATGTTTTGTTCCACTTGACGCTTATAAGTTCTTCTCCAGAACAATTCCATCAACAAAAGGAAAACAACTAGACCGTGTTATGTCGTTAAAGTAACTTCCAATTGTCGCAAGCACGAAGTAGCGAATCTGGTGATAAACAACAAACAAACAAACAAAATTTCTGACACCACAACATTTTGGCAGACACCCCTGGATTGCACAACCTTATGTATAACTAAAGATACCTCGAGCGTTGTTGCGGAGATAGCAAACAATTATTTTTAGAAAAGAGCAGCAAAAGCTTTTGTCGATCGGAATATTACGTGAGGAAAAGAAATAAAGAAAATGACGTGAATTGCTTATGTTAAGAGGATGAAAGTTAGTGGGATGACATAGCTATTATTAGGAGATAGTGTGGATAGTTAGTGAGAGATGATCAACATGCTTTGCATGTTGATATAGAACTTATTGTAATAAGAGATACAGATGACTTTGGTCGCTTTAATTTTGCATAATAAAAGGGGAAGCATTCTCTCCAATTAATGAAAGAAACAACAAGCAAAAGTGTCAACGCATCAATAACTATAGCTCACTATTTTTACATAAAAAGGAATTTATTTATCTGAGTCTAATCGTTTTTCACCAATAAAGTATTATAATATCTTTTTCAAAATCATGTCTCGTGCACATTATTCATTAAGAAAAGTTAGAGTTTGAATATAAGCCTAGACTCCCATGACGAGATGCCAGAGAGCCACAGCGAACACATACAAAAGGCACCGAGAGATATCCCACTAATTTTTTTCGAAAGATCAAGAGATATCCCACTAATAAAATCTAAATTATACTAGCTTTGTCCATGCTCAATTGCTCACGAGCCCAAAAACTTGACGGTGGCATAACACACACAAAAATTAAAGGCATGACCGTAAAAGTCAACTTCCTTCTCCAGACGGCGTACCCTTGTCAGCACCTCACAATCGCCAGAGCTCCATGACCGAGGAATCACCTGCTAAGTGGGCTGAGCCTGAGCGGCACGACTGCATGCGCAAGCAGCAGCATTGTTCCGGACCTGAGAAGCTGTCGCTGCCGCGCGATGTTCAAACTAGTAGGGAGTTTTTGTCTCACAAAACGCTTGCTTGGTCGCCTGTGCCGCCTGAAGAGAGAGCCGTCGCAGCAACATGGACCGAGACATCCCGTGAACTCGTGATTCGAATCTTGCACTCTTTCTATTTCAGATCAGAAAGTATCTGATCACCTGCCTGTCGGTTACTCTTACTCCTTTACAGACCCTAGGATTTAGCTGGTTGGAACCCTAGATTTTCTGTATCACAACCTCTCCTGGCTGCCCAAAATTTATAATCCTGGGTCTGGGCGTCTGGCACTAGCGTTCGCCCGGGTCGGACACGATCAAAGGGCCGAGACCGATACCGATACCGAATTGGCTGATAATCCCCCAAGCCCACGCAATACGATTCTTGCCCCAAAACAGGCCAGTGGATTGGGCCACGTAGCTCGTTAACCGTTTTTTTTTGACAACCACCGTTAACCGTTGGAACGCAGCGTGGGTGCCGTGTTGTTCAGAGAGGAATTCTCTGTATAGGAAGGGATTGTCTTAACAATTCACTTTGGCCTTGAATAGGAGGGCACCATCCTGAATGCACAAACACAACCATCGACGATCAGGTTGCAACTTGTGCTCTAAGTAATCCTGCTGATTTGTTCACTGATCCCTGTCAGATTATTTAGCTATTTCTGTAAGTTTTGTTCAGTCATTATCACAGCTACTTTGCATCACAATATGCTTAGAATAATGTTTAACTGGAGGACTTCCTTCTTCATGTCTTATGTATGTTTGTCGAGTTATTGCATATCTAAGAACAGGGGCAAATTGAGGTCCATTTTCAGGGTCCATGGACCAAATAAAATCTACAGATTCTTTTTTTTTCTACTGAGTACAGATTCTTTAGTAAATAACGAAGTTGACCCAGATCACCTGGACGATGTTCCCAGCTGGATTCGCTCATCTAAGGAGCTATGGAATGATGTTTGCTTCCTATTACATTTTTAAGTTAGCCAGATAGGTGAACTAGGTTAAGTACTGAAGGTCTGAAGCTATTCTAATTTCTAACTATACACTGTTTTGGCCTCCTTATTTTGTAAAATTTTCATCATATCTTTCTCTGTAACAAGTAGAGTATGGTAAATGCGGATTCTCAGCAACTCTAGCAGATCTGTTCGTATGTGAAGACAATCTTGTATCACAGTACTTGTTCATTGTTTTGCATCAGTTTGTAGGTTCTCCCTCCTGATGTCGGACAAGCATTGCTGGAGGTGGTCAAGTGTTGTATGAGACGAGAATACTTGGCTGCAGTGCACAACTATATCAAGCTAGCGGCCAATTGGTGTGACCATGGTTGGTATTCATGAGCGATCGGCTCACGAATAGCATGGCTCACATCATGAATGATGAGTCGACTAGAAACTGCCTGCAGTATATGAAGTGGCTCATAACATGCTGATAGAGAAAGTAGCCCACTGATCCGTAAGGCCGGTAATAGTTCAACGGCCTGGCAATGGCAGTGATCTGCTCTCTCTCCTGGCGTAGCAAAAACGCGAAGAATTCAGAAGAAACGCTTCGGTTAGTGACTATATCATGACAAGGTTGGATTAGTTTTGTGCTCGGAATTCTGGGCAAGTTCGATGTAGGATTTGTGATTCGAATCAGTACTTATTATTCTATCAACCCGTGCTCTCGTACGGGTTAGAACTCGAGGAGTAAATATTTGTATTAATATTTACTTTTAGGTATCATGATGACATAGGTAGTTAAATATATCAGTGGCAATAGCAGTGCCGAAAATATTTTTTGAAAGAAAAATCCAGATAGCTAATAAAATATGAAAATATCATTTCAAAAATTTAACCCTACACCATGTCCTTTAAAATTAGTGATGGAGAGATTAGTGATGGAGTTTGGTGTGAGATTACGATGGGAAAGACATAGACACCTTCGTTTAAATAATAAGTCGTTTTGACTTTCTTGGTTCATACATTTTGCTAAGTATTTAGATAATATTATTATATTGAGATGCATAACAAAATAAATGTAACAAAAAATTAATGTGAATTATAATTCATGGAGGGATTAATAATATCCTCACTTCTAAAGATGTTTTTTACCAACAAAATTTCATGTAATAGTGGTTATATTATCAATATAGATATGTCAATCATTTTAATTAAAATTTAAAAATATATATCTTAAGTGTGTATGTGAGAGAGATTTGCATGTTGGCACAATATGTATGTTTACTTAAAATAATTTTATTGTATTATTTTTATAAAATTAGCAATGGAGAAACATATTGTGCTTTCAATATTTTTTTATAAGCTAATAAAATAATTGTAAGATATAGATAATTAGTACAATATATTAAATTAGTAGTAAATCCATATAGGTGGCCTTACTCATAACATCGTGCAATTTTGGTCTTCTATTTTTTTAACATTGTTAGCATGTACATCAAAAATAATCTAACGATATTATATCATAGTAAACAATAAAAATCATACTGAGACTTATTTGTTCACCACTACTATGCTAGATTGCATCCCATGCTCTGGAATCTATTGGATAATTTGTTTTTTTATAGTTTCTTCATTGGTTTAATCAATCTCACTTAAAGTTTACTGATCATCGCATCGCAACAGTAAACTAAAATATTATAATGACGATGACATTAATTTACCTTTCTTATATAGAATTACTACACAAAAATTAAATGCCAAACACCACGATCATGGTAGACTACAGAAATAGACTTCTATTTGTGTGTTGTTGATGAAAATTAGAGCTCTTAGTTTTTGATATATATTTCCTTTGAGATTTTATTAATTAATACAATAATTAACTAAACATGATAGATATAATAATCTAATATTTTTTATTTTATACTTTGTATTAACCAACTATGAAAGAATATTTGTAATGTTATCAAATTTTTTTCAATTTTTTATTTTCAAAAATATTTTGTATAAAAGTATAGGTGGGTAATTTTTATAAAATAAAATAAATCCAATGGTTATTTCAAGAGTTTCTATTTAATGCCAATATGTTTACGATTGATATGAGATTATCTAGTTTATTTTTGTAACACACTTCTAGTGTATTGATACATTAACCAAGTGACATGATTAGTTGGTCAATTTAATATTTTATATTAACTTATCTATGAATAATTATATATAAGACGGATTTTTTCTCCTATCTGTATGACCAAGCGCAGCAAAAATAGGTTTACTAATCTAGTTACAAACATGGTAGCTACAAATAGTTGTATTAATATTAAGATATATTAACTAAGTCAACATGATAGATAAGCTAATCTAATATTTTATATTAACCAACTATAAGGCAACGTCACATTTTTCTTTTGTTTTAAAAAATATTTTTTTATTTAGTATAATAGCAAACATAGATAATTTATATGTAAAATAATTATAAATATGATGGCTACAAACATTTATATTAATATTAAAATATATTAACTAAGTCAACGTGATAGATAGACCAATCTAATATTTTATATTCATCCGACATAGATACTTCCTCCGTCTCAAATTGTAAGTCATTTCAAGAATCTTGGAGAGTCAAAGTAATCTAAGTTTGACCAAGTTTATATGATAATGTAATAATAATTAGGTTGTTAACTAAGTATCAATGGATTCTTCATTAATTATGTTTTTGTATTATACCTATTTGATGTTATAAATATTTGAAATGTTCTCTATAATTTTGGTCAATTGTGAGAAACTTTGATTCTCTAAGAATGACTTAAAATTTGAGACGGAGGGAGTAATTTATATGCAAAATAGTTATGAACATGATGGCTACAAAATATTTGTATTAATATTAAAATATATTTACTAAGTCAACGTGATAGATAGACCAATCTAATATTTTATATTCACCAACTACTCCATATGAGACAACGTTATAATTTTTCTTTTTATTTTGAAAGTATACTTTATTTAGTATAATGGCACATGTGAGTAATTTATATACAAATTTACTTTATGTATTTTTTTATAATGGCAAAGATGGGTAATTTACCAACTATGAGGCAACGTCATGATTTTTATTTTTTTAGAAAATAGGCTTTATTTAGTATAATGGCATATGTGGGGAATTTATATGCAAATTTAGGGGGTTACTTTATGTATTTTTTATAATGGCAAAGGTGGGTAATTTCTTTATAAATTACAATAGGTCCAATGGCTATTATCGAATATGATGATTAGAGTCTAGGAAATTAAAGGCCAGATGTTTCTGATTATTGTGAGATTTTTTTGGATTTATCTTTTTTCTTAGCGCATCTGGTGAGAGTTAACATAGTGGCTCCGTTGAAGCTCTAATTAGTAATAGTAAGATAAGATAGATCCAATGGCTATTATCGAATATGATGATTAGAGTCTAGAAAATTAAAGGCCAGATATTTCTGATTATTGTGAGATTTTCTTGAATTTATCTTTTTTCTTAGCGCATCTGGTAAGAGTTAACGTGGTGGCTCCGTTGAAGCCTCTAATTAGTAATAGTAAGATACTCATTTCATATTTTACTGATTTAAAATAAATTAATCAAAAAATTTAAAAGATAAAACTAGATTTTATATTAAAAATAAAAAACTGCCTTAGAAACCACTTTAGCGCTTGATTGGATGCTTTTAAGAACACACCTCAATCCATGTGTGTTGGTGGGGTTTGATGTAAAATTTAAACTATATTACACATCAAACCACACTAATACACATGGATTAACGTGTATTTTTATGCATCCAAGCAAGGCCTTAATTGGTTTAAGGTGGTGTTTCGTTTGGGCAGTGCAATTGTTTTATACTATATAGAATTCAAAATATCTAACATACTTCCTTTATCTCACAATATTTAATGTTTTATTCAGTTCTAGACAAATAAATTAAGAAATAATTGAAAATGTGTAGTTATAACAGGTCGTGAGCAGAGGGGTACGTGGCAGCCCTGGGCGTGGCCTGGAGGTGGAGTGGCAGCGTGATGGAGGGCGGCGGCGCTGGTGTGCGTGCATTGGGGAGAGGGGGCGGCGGTGCCAAGAGTACGGAGAGAGATAGAGAGAATTATCCCTTTCTATTCTTGAGTTAACCTGATTACGTATGAGGAGTATTTATAGCCTAATTTCTAGAGAAATTCCCGCGGATATTCTCTTTCTTTATTTTACATTCCCTAATTATAAAATACTTTATTAACGGAAGATTGACGTGGCTAGGCGGCGACGACGGTGCCAGGCGCATGCGCGTAGGACGGCGGCAGCGGCTCCCTCTTCCCAGTGCGTGGGCACCCTAGTCACGGCTCCTCTTGGCCCGTAGTTGGCCCAAATTATTGGCAAAGTAGTTGAGACGTTGTTATACTTGTTACTGTAGTGCTCGGAATCCACAGAAAGAGAGACGGAGAAAATAGAGATTGAGATATGTATTAGAAGAGTATTTAGGAGTAGTGCTCGGAAAATTGTCGGCTTGGGTACTGCAGCGGGACAAGAGAGGGCCCGTCGGCAACACCACCGGCAGGGCTCGGCAGCCTTGGAGAGGCGTGGCCTTAGGAGATCTTGAAAGTGTTTTTCGAGCCTTCATTACGCAAAATTAAAATAGAAAGCCTGATAATTACGGTTGCTTGAGATGCTTTAGGCTCACAACGGGAGCACGGCATGGAACTATGGAAGTCATAGGAAATCAAACACCTGTACGTGGAGGGGAATACCACCAACGCAACAGATCAATCATGAACAGGAGCGCTCGCCCATCCTGGAGAAGAAGATAGAGCTATCCATGCGCGCGGTGCATTGAATTCCGTATCAAGAGTTGTCTGTGGATCAAGCTACTCGGCCGCTGTCATCCAACACGATAGCGACCGTGCGTCGTCCACCGCTGGTCGCTACGGTGCTGTGCAGACACCGGCGCGCCGCCAAGCAGTCGGTTTCGCGTATCGTCTCGATGCGCACGTCGTCTACGGCTACGGGCCATCACTTGCATTTTTACATAAGTGCAGGGCCGGCGCTTGCTCTCCGTTCTTCATTCGTCGTAGACTTCGGACCCCATGTACTCTGTAATTAAGCTTAAGCATATATATACACATGCATATGGTTGTACGCATATAACTCGGCAAGGCATGCAAGAGCTCCTAAACACGATTATTTTGGAAGATCGTCGATCGAGAGCACGATGTGTTCCTGCGAAGGATTGGTGCATGGTTTCTAGGCTGCAGGCCATAAGCCCAACCAGAGCAATGCAAGATCCAACTACCGGTCACATCAACACTGAACACTGCACCGTCCGTATCCGGTGTCCTTCATCACGGCTAGCCTAAATTAATTAAAAGGCAGTACGTGCTACACTGCTGTTTTGCGGTACTTGCTGCTATCACGTATATATCGATCAGCAAACCGTTTGATTCGTCACAAGAGTCCGGTCGATCGCGATCACCTTTTGGAGGAGAAAGAGACATGCATGGTTGTAAATGTACGCGACCGCAAATTAGAATGAATGATTAATCTACACAGGATAAAATACTAACTAACTGACTAAGCATGATGCTTTGCATTCATGGCTGATTATTCATTCTACGGTAGACGGTAGACAGTATGTTCGGTGCTATCAAGACATTTGCAGTGATCTCATCACTCTCAATACATGAGTATTTATAGAGTGTATAACAAAATTAAATAATATGTAGTTCCTCCGTTCCAAACTATTTGTCACTTGTGTTTTTGAGAAACAACTATTGATAATTTTATATTAAAAATATTATAATTAATACCATTATAAAGATATTTGAATCTAGTTTTTAAAATAAATTTATTTAGAGATATAAATATTTATTTTATACAAACTGAGTCAAACTTATGACATGAAAATCGAAGATGACATACATTTTAGCAAAGAGGGAGTACTCTGTACCGTGTTTGTACATAAAACAAGAAAAATCTTGCAAACTTTAAGAAACGAAACATCGTACGTACTACTAGTATCATGCAAACACCGCATGAGAAAACGGAAAGTTGCAGCAAAATAGAGCTTGGCACGAGAGAGGGCAAACAAGTGTAGTACGTGACATAAACGTACGACGACACGGAAAGATAGCAAGCACTGCCGATATCAAATAGCAGCTCCACCAAGCATGCTTTCCAGCGCAGAACAAGATGAGCAACTTGTATTCAGCGTGCCGTACGTTTCTGTACCTAGACTGACTTTGCCAATATGTACTACGCGGGTACTAGACTTACCACGGGGAGGAGCAGGTTCGTCACACGCATACAGGTCAGCAGCTAGCTGTGCTCAGCTCAGTACAAAATTAAACTACTCTGATCTGGCAGCTAGTGTGGAAGGTGCAATTAGAGCACTTCACGATCGATGGATAAATAATGCCATTAATTTTCAGCTGCAGTTTTGTTATTATTGAATTTGTGATTGGAAAATGATTTATGCCAGTGAAGAATGCAAGCTGACCAATATACTGTAGCAGCAACGAAGAACAGCACCTGATGATCATTTATGATTGGAAACCTCTACGTGGTTTCCTCTTGTCGTCGTGGTCCCCCTGTAATTTCACGCAGCCCGCGTTTAAAACGGCCCAGATTACGAGTTTCAGGCCAATGGGCGGCCTGCGCTCACTTTCTTCTCTCACTTTCTTCTTTCCGGCCGTAGCTGGGCCTCTCGTCCCCGTACTACGGCATCGGCTTCCGGTAGCCAGGCCCAGGCACCCAGCCCATTAATCCAACATGCACCCAGCAAACGGCCTGCCGCCAAGCCCTCCGCTCACCCGCGAGGTCTGCGCCGTCCAGCCCTCCCCCGAGATCCCGGCGAGCTGGTGCTCCGTCGCCCTTGCCCTCGCCGGCTCCGGCCTCACGCTCCACAGTGGCCTTGCCCGCGCCGGCCTGCCCAGTTGCTCGCCCCGGTGGACGCGCCACCGTCCGGTCGTGCCACCAATACTTGAAGCTGCACCGCTTCTGACTTGTGAGGGTCCACGTGACAGCGTACGGGACCCTTCCCTTCCTTGTTTCGCCCTAATCCAAATCCATCGAGCGGGAGAACCCCGAAATCCAAAATTCCCCAAACCCTCTCCCATTCTGCCAACCCTAGCCGACTAGTCCCCATTCTTCCCCTTCCCCTTCACGCCTCCGATTCCTCGCGCCTTCATCTCCCGCCCAATTTCCAGAAGCTTCTGGAACCGCATTTCTAGCCCTAATCCCGCAAAAAGATGCTTTCTTGCACCTAGTAGCCTGGGACGGAGGCATGGACGGCGGCGGAGGGGAGCTGGGCTCCAACAGCGGGAGGTTCCCGATTCTGCAGGCGAACAGGGACCCCGAGTCGAATTGGGAAGTGGACGTTGCGAAGAGCCTCGAGGAGTACCTGCTCAAGATCTGCTCAGGGGAGGTCTCCGGCGAGGACGGGGCCCACTCTGTCAACTTCGCCGAAGGTACGGGCGTTTCTTGCGGTCAACGTGGGGCACTTCTTTTCAGCGCCTGTGCTATCTGTAGAGGTCTGTAGAGCTGGGAATTGGGAGTTTGAGGATAGAAATTTTGACACTTTGGGTGGATTGACTATGGATGGAGGCTGGAACATGTGTACTTGCTTCATTTTGCCTGATGTTATTTCCTTTGTTTGAATACATGTTAAAGAAAGCAGCTTCTTTTTAGTTGTTTAGCTCAACCAAGGTTTAGCCTTTCTAACGACAATTTAATATGGGTGTCCCATCAGAACAAAATTATTTTCTTTTTCAAGTCAGCAGTTGCCCTGTTAATTTGTGTTTCCTTATCTGCAGCGGCGTTATTACTCCAAGGGTCTGTTCAAGTGTACAGTAGGAAGGTGGAGTACTTGTACTCGTTGGTGCTTCACGCGCTAGAGTTCCTTTCGCAAAAGAAGTAAGGAAAGATCGATGCTGCTTTCAGATTTACCGTTATGCACTAATTGCATCCCTGGACACCGTATTTAATATTACCTGTCGAATGTGGGCCTGAAACGACAGTGATAAATGCATTCTACATTTTTGCGCATCTTAAATGAGTTGGCTTTAAAAATGCCACACGGCAGATACACATTTGCTGCTTGGTTCCGAAACCATAGAGTTTCGAAAAGGCATCTGTATCCCCTCATTGAAACCTTGATGAAATATGCCTGTTCCAGATTATCTCCGCATTGGCACCTATCATTCTTCCTCTTGGGACTCCACCATGCCAGGCATTTTATTGTCTTAAACTCTATGTAGCTCCCAAGCATTGAGCTCAAGTAGATGGCCCAAATCCATGTTCGTTTGGTTGGATTAACTCTGATCAAAGGGATCAATGCCAACATATTGCTAGATGAAGGCCTTTCTGTACTTTGGAAGATAGCGATCAGATCATGGTACTAAGGCATCACCTAGGTGCAGGGATGGACTTGCCATCGGGATCAGCTGACCCTGACTTTGGAAATTCCAATGGAATATTACTTGCCATCAGGGTCAGCTGACCCCGACGAGTTTTAGAATTCCAATGGAATATTACTCTATGTAGAGCTAATAGTTCATAATGGCCACACTATTTTCAGACAAGACCCTGATGGCCATCTGGCCTAGATTCACCCCTGCCTATGCGTTGCTTTGGCATTATGGTAGTCAGCAGTAACTTCCATATTTGACGCCTTCCCCTGTTTTTTTTTCCCTTTTTTATCAGAACAAACCTTGCCCCCATCACAATACCAAATGGCTCCATTGCCTCCTTTGTTTCACCATTGCTGCTACCACTCTTAATATCACTGTAAGCATACCAACAACCAACAACCAACAACCAAGCCTGTCAGTCCCAAGCAAGTT